>BMAO01014493.1:0-117251 GCA_019973975.1 Trichonephila clavata | reverse complement strand
AATTTTATTTTTCTGCAGATGCTCACATTTAATTATATTTTTGTATATGTGTATTTAATATACATAAAGATTTGTCCTTTTAAAGTAGAGCACAAACAATAGAATAATGTACGCGTGGATTTTTGTAATGCTTTTTATAACATAAATACTTTAGAGGGTTAATCTCTAAAAACGATTTGCGTTTCCGCTTTAAAATATTTATTTCTTCAAAAATAACTTAAAAGTGTAACTTGATTTTAAAAAAAATCATTTGGATTCTGATTATTTATTTTAAATTCCAAGAACTGTTTCGTAAAAAACTCAACTACATATTCACCGTATATATTATGAAATCTATTTTTTTTCTCTCAAGTGAAGTTGAAATCGTGGAAGTAAGAAACTGCGAAGAAAATTCTACCTTCAATTTCGACATAAGGAACTACGTACTTGTAGTTTTGAAATTTATTTAAAGAAGAAACTATGGACTAAATTCATGTGACGTCATAATCACATGATAATTTTAAACCACGTGTTTTTAGCCAATCAAGTTCAAAAGCACATGTGACGTCATAGTCACGATAAATGCAATTATCTATTTTCAGCAAATCAGTTCATGCACTTCGTTGTTGCCAAATTACGCTTTTTACAGAAACTTTTTTTAAAAAATTAATATTTGTCACTTTATTTAAAAGTACATGTATAAAACAAGACTTTTTTTTACTTTAATTTTAAAATCTTTTTGCAGAAATTTCTTTTTATAACTCTTTACCCAACTATGCAATTTGAAATTTTACCTAAGTTTTACAAATAGAATAAAAAGTACGAGCTATATATATATAGTTTACTGTCCGTTTTGAATTGAATGTAGAACACGTGTTTATATTATCATGTGACCATCATGAATTTAGTCCATTACAAAACAAGCAACTCCTTTTTAAGCGTAATTGAAGTGAATCTTAATTAATTATTAACGTGTGTAGTAAATACATTTTAACCGCCTCTTTTTCAGTTTGCTGTGTGGCTGCGATAACCTAATGGCCATGAATTTAGCTTTATACCACTGAGCCCCCCCCTGTAGAAGGGCTGATGCACGTTAAATCTGTCGTGGCTCAAAGTCCTCCAGTTGGGATGATATTGAATTTTGAAGAGAGGAGTGCTAGCTCAGGTGTCATCCTTATCACGTGACCGTGATTTAAAGTTACGATTTCTGCTGTCCATAACCCTCACATAGCTTTCATTTTATTTGATTTTTATTTACATAGCACTATAAGCATTATGAAGGCTTTTGCCGTTGGATGACGTAATTTTTAATTTCAGCAAAATTACAAGGATGAAACCTGAACTGACTCTCCACTCTCCGAGTGGAGAGTCAGTTCAGGTTTCACACTATGGCAACGTCTGGACTTTGAGCCTGGACAGGTTTAAAGTGCATCTGTCCCTCTACAAGGCGAGTCTTCAGTGATTGAACCAAAATTTCGATATAAACTACTTCTGCCACGAGTTCGAGATTTGTGCCACTCGGCTACCGTGGTCACAAGAGTACATTCAAAGCAAAAACTATTCATGTGCCATGCTCAAATACTATTACAGTCGAGTTGTGGATTCGAGCCCTGGTGATACTAAAGTCCCATCGTGTGGGGACTGAAGCACGTTAAATCTGTCAAAGATCAAAGTCCTGACGTTGACGTGGCAGCTCAGATGCTGTTCTCGTCACTTGATATTGGTTCAGAATTACGTGGTCCGTCGCCATCAGTATTTATGTGGCTTCAAGGTGTGATGTTAATAAACTATCAAAATAAATCAAGCAAAAACTTTTCAGTTAGGTTTCACTTAAGTTATGCCGTAATTCTAAGTTAATTTTATGAAAGGAAAGCATTGGAAACCTAAAGATTTTTAATATGATTTTGTTCTATAATAGCTCGCTCTATGTAATAGAGTTCATTATTTATTGCATCATTTATTACTTACATACGGAGTTATGATACAATTCTAAAAATGTAAGTATTTCTAGTTTGTTCTACTGTTTAAATAAAAAAAAATTTCTTATCTTTTTAGGGACACCGTGCGATTCAATTGATAAAAATCGGTCAAAAAAATCAAATCTAATTTTTTTAGCCTAAATTATATTTTATATATTTTTATTAGAGACTCTCACACAAAAAATTTGAAAGCTCTAAGTTTAAAAAACGCAGAGTTGTGATAACTTTTACGTTTGTCTTTATTCACATCTCAATGGCAAATCAAAACTTTAATCTGACTTATCTTGGAAAGATAAAATAACTAGTTTGTCTTTATTTAAAATGCTAAGGCTTTTTTTCTATACTGCCTAATACTTGGAATTTTTTTTCCACTTGTTGCAAATAGTTCATGAAATAAAAGATGGTATGCATTTTTCAATCAAAGAAATACTTATTTTTTAAAAAAATAATTGAATTTAGAATTTACACATTTTTTAAGGAATTTTTAATAAGCATTCATAAAAAGAAGTATTGTACGAATACCAATCATGTTATCGCAAAACCCATAACAACTTTTGTTATACATAGTTTGGCGTACTTATAAATCAAATTTTACATGTGTGCATTAATTTTTGTAGGATGGGTAGCATTTTAAAATCACTTCATGCATTTCAATTTTTTCCCTTAAAAAAATTAAATGGTTAACTTGTGATGAAATTTTGAGCACAAAATCTGTTTTACATCGTACATACACATAGGAGATAACCAAAAAAAATTATCGAAATCATTAAATTAAAAAAAATTGTTTAAATCGTACCGCCCCTTAAATGTATAATTGAAACTTCAATGAGAAGAAAAATAACCATTGCTGCTCTTAAAAATGGAAGTGCTATAAGAAAAACATATTTTTATTTCTTTCGATATTTTACAACCCTGGATTCTTTTTTTGTCCATTTGAAGGAAATAGAAATGTTCACTGAAAAAGAGTCTGTTGCCATCATGATTGATTTCCCTTTAGAATTGAGTATTCGATTTATTCAGTGTGCACTGTCATTGACCTTCACTTTCAGGTTCGACACTTGAAGGAATGAAATTCCTGTTCTAAAAGAAGTAGATAAAATATTAATATTTTTCCAAGAAATATACCTTCACAGCTACAGCGCGGAAATGAAATGAGCGTTGCGCCAAAGTGTTCGCCAAGCTTCATTCAAGTGATCGCGAGAATGCTTCTCAGTCACTTTATATCGCCAACTAAGTCTTGATCCTCCAATACTTAGGATACATATTTCTGAAAATATACATTCAACAAATATATATTTAAATCTTAATTTTAACGGTAGGTATTCGATATGTTAATGAAGAAATACGATATCGATATCGACATGTTTAATGAAGGAATACGATAGTCGATATCGATATGTTTAATGAAGGAATACGATAGTCGATATCGATATGTTAATGAAGAAATACGATATTCGATATCCATATGTCTACTGAAGAAATACGAAAATCGATTTCGATTTATTATATGAGGATCATATCGATACATCTGATTAAATTGAAGTTTGATTGATTGACTGATTGTTTATTAACGTCAAAGTTACACGACAGCTTTATTCGCGACGGATCTCGCAATTTTTAATTTAGGTCACGTGACGGGGACGTGCCTAATCGAAAACTCCACTTATCAAACTTCTAATGTGAGGACTTTGAGCCTCGACAAATTTAAGGTGCTTCAGTTCCTCTACACGGTGAGTGTTCACTGGTTCAAAGACTCGAACTCGTGATTTGACCGAACCAACGAGTTTGCGACCATGGCCCCTTAGCTACCGTGGTTCCAAGTCCGAGGACCTTAATCGATTTCAGAACTTTCGATTTTTTTTATTTAATGTTTTTTTTTCAATGAGGCTGCGGATTGGTATTCACCATTGCGTACCTAGTAGATTCCCCGAAAACTTGTATCACTTTTTAACGCGGCACCATATAGGTGGAATACCGATCACCTCAGTGTAATTTTGACACCCAGTTTCCACTTCAAGGGTGGCGCCTTTGTTCTGACGATGCGAAATGGTGCAAGGAGTTTAATTCTGCAGAGAGCACCTAAGCGAAACAGGCACTGTGAGGATCTTAAACATGCCGCATAATCATACGACATAGACACTGTCGATTTTCTGCATCATGAAAATTCACTGATTTGTGTCGGAGTCGAACCCGTAACCTTAAGCGTACAATGCCAGCGACAAACCAACTACGCCACCCAGCCGGCTCTTTATTTAATTTTCTTATATATAATTAGATAGTAAATTGTTAAATATGAATCCAAAATATTTTGGTTGATATGGTCCCAAAGAAAATGTGTGCGTGTGTTTTAAATTATCGTGGCTTTTATTCATTGGATAAATGTCTATGAATATCTAAAATACGATAATTTTTTATGACAATTTTGATAAAAAAAACATTTTAAGTTATTTTAAGCGGATCTGTTAATAGTTTTATTTTATAATAGCTATAAAACACATTAAATCGGCGATACTCTACTTACGGCCCACCGAGTCTTTTTAAGTGGCCTGGTCAGTGCCCATTGCTCTGAAAAATTCACTTATTTAAGAACAATATATTAAAAATTTGGCGTCAAGATGTGAAAAATATCAATTTTGCTTTTTGTTGTCAATGTCGCACGAGTGCGAATTGATATTCTTTTTCTATTTGTTACGGTTAGTGATAACAGACAACAGTGGAATAGTGACAGTTTTATGAGTGGAACTAATTTTTAACTATTTTTCATATAAGAAAATATATCGTTTCAAGACGATTGGGAGATTGACTATTTTGTAGTGAAAATCAAACATGGAACAGTAAATTGTTTGATTTTTCATGAAAGTGCTGTATTTAAAAAATGCCAATAAACAGGAATCATTCAATGACGCTTTGCCTCGAAGATCTCTTTCAAGAGGTAATAAATAGGCTTCCTTGAATAATCTTTGCAACAGCAACAAAGTGTTTTGTCAGTGGTAATGTCATAGCGGTAACAAAGACATCTTATGAAGTTTTTTATATTATTGGTCATCACATATGAAACTGTTTACTGATACAGAAATTGCGAAAGAGTGATTCTTAAATGCTTCCAATTTAGAAAAATTCAGTGACAAAAATAAAAAAAAAATGTGAAAAATTATTATAAAAAAAAGCAAAACAGAAGTTAAAATATTTTGATCAATTTTTCACATTTTAAGCACCTTCTCCTTTTTAACCTCATGATGCGGCCCGCATGAAATTGCTAACATATGTATGCAGCCCAGCATAAAAAAAAGGTTGAGTACCCTGCATTAAACGATCTAAAAGTCTTCTCTTTATAGCACGAAAAGACTGGAAGTTTCAAAAATTATAAACTTGAGGGAAACTGTTTTCCTTTTTTTAGAAAAATTCCAACTATTTCCCTGAAGAAAGGGAAAAAGTAAGAATCACAATACATCATTATCCTTTCTTTTCATAACCGTGGTGTGTACAATACGAAATAGAAAGTCGAAGTCATTTGCGCTCTGCAGACTGTTAAAAAAATAAAGTGAACTGAAGAAAAAGGAAATAATTCCCCAGAATTTTTTTTTTTTATAATATCCAATAGCGTGTCGAACAGACTGAATAACAGATGAGCAATTACTATCGACATTAATGTAGGATGTGAATGGTATCTTTTCTTTTTGGAGTTCTTTTCCTCAACGTATTTAAAGGATTTTCATTAAAGCGTGTTAGCAGATTGCTTCACTACAAACCTCTTGTATTTTGCTGAATAAAATTGATGTAGAAGTATTTGAGAGGAATTTAAAAAAAAATTAGTTAAAAAAAATTTCCTCAGAGAGAAAAACTGCATATGTGATATATCTAACACTGTGGGACGTACAAAAATATACAAATTGAATAATTTTGTTGTTTTTAAAGTTTAATCCATTTATATGTGACTCAGTGTCTCGGGGTTACAGTTCGTTCTAGTAGTTTTCGAGATCGCTCAAGAGTTGGTCGCAAAAGATCCCCTCCTCTCCTCACTGGCTTCTTTTTAACACCCTTTTATAAGCTTCACTTGTATGTAACGGAATCTTTGCTCACTTGTCCAGGACCAATGACAATACAATAGTTTAATAATTTTGTTCCAATGTCCTGATTAGGATCATCAGGATTGATGATTTCTCATTTTCTGATCCCATCCCACATCTGGCGAATAATTTCAGATTCCATTTCCAGATTTGGCGACTAAAAGATTAAGTTACAACTTAGTTCGATTTACTATAAAAGGGTGTATTTTAGTTTCTTTAAACTATAATTTATGCTTGAAAAAAATCTCCACCCCCTGTGTGGAGATGAAATAACATAGAATGAATGAATATATAGCAACTCATCAGAATTGAAAATCTGTTCATAAACTTCTGGTACAGAATGGGCCGCGTTTATGTTATTTTTTGTCTCACATAATTTTTACGAATTTTTTCCCATTTTAGAAATAATAATTTCTTTTCCTATTCTTAATTTTAACATATTTTTTTAAAATGTACTAAGCAAATCTAAAAAAAAAAAAAAAAAAATCCCCATATCTCCGGTTTTTTTTTTAAAAAAGTTGTCGCAAGTAGTCGGATAAAAGCGTGAATCCCTTAAAAAAGCAATTTTATCGAAAAGTTATGTCTTAAATAATTTTTTATTTATTTTTGTTGAAGGCATGTGCTTGGCAACAGGATTCGGTGCCAGAAATCGAAATCAACCAATCATTCGAGTAGTATATGTATTGGTAGACAAAAATACTGGAATGACACGCGCGTGTTTTAGATAAAATTCATACTTTTTATTTTCGACATTCCATTAAAATATAGCACACACCTATTAGTTCAGCAGAAATCATTTATAGGACGCATTTGTCTCCACAATAAAACAAAATCGCATGATTTACGCGCAGGGATTGTGGGAATTTAGCAATGCATAAAACTACCTAATGTTGACAATAAACTATTTTCGTTTCTTTTTCTCATTGCGTGAGGTAATCTTTGGCAGCTATAAATACATCTGGCATTGATGGAAGCAAAATGCTTCACAGTTGAAAAAAGGCTCCCACGTGTTAATTTGTCCAGTTTTTATGCCTTTTATTGATATATATTTATTTATTCATCATATATTCCGGCGTGTAACACGGATTTATACTTCAACCTGCATTTTTTAACTTTTTAGGTGTATTCCTCGTGTAAGCACATGTTTTTTTACGAAAAAAACCTGGCAGTGCATGTGCAATGTTTTTATCTTATAACAAAAACAGTTGAAATAAAAACAATAGGTCACGAAGTATCTCTTAGCTGAGAGTACAACATTAAATTTCAGGGTTATTTTTAAAAAACCAATTCCAAAATCTAATTTCTCGAAAGGTGTTTTCATTCATGTATACGAAAAAGGATGGATGCACAAAAATGGTGTAAAATTGCGGATAACAAACGTTTGGCAAAAGAGTCCAGGTGTCTTAAGGTATCCGACTACTTGCAATAATTTTTTTTTTTTGAAAAAATGGAGATATGCGGATTTTTTTTGTGGTGTTTAGATTTGCTTAGTACATTTTAAGAAAAACATGCTAAAATTAAAAAGGTAAAAATAAATAATTATGACTAAAATGGGAAAAATGGGTAAAAATTGACAAAAATATAACATAAACTGGGCCCATTCTGTACCCAAAAGTTCATGAACAAATTTTCAATTTTTTCATTCTAATGTGTTGCTATGTTATTCAATTTTGAAATGACCTTCAAGCTAAGATATATCTTAGATATATCAAAGCTAAGATATATCAAAAACCAGAGCACTTTATCTTAGTTATTATATGAAATTGCTTAAAAAAAACTGTGATTATATTAACATAAAGGACTGCAAATTTTGTAATAAAACAGTAATTGATAAATCTGAGAGTTAAAACACTTCTATTATTATACAGAACATGCACAAAAAATTTCAGTTAATTAGTTTCAAAACTTTTTGAGCAATCTCTATCCCCGTTGGAGCATTTAAAAAAAAACACATTTCCAGTAAAATGCGTTTTAAAGTATGGCATATCTTGCTTAAAGTAATGGCATCCGCTTTTACTAAGATACTTGTAGTTTTTGTTCTAGTGAACGGAAAATAATAAACTTGGTATTTTTCTAAGGCCAATAAGATGGCCCATAAAATAAAATCATAAAAAATTTGTCAATTTTTGGGAATGTTCACAATTTTAAGGTAGTCGGATACATTAAAGCAGTGCTCTCCAACTGGACCGGTCAACATTAGATAACTTTAGCCCGATGTGAGTGGGATGTTGATTGTTTATATTTTAAATTGCTTTGATATAATAATTTTAATTTAATTGCATTTAAACAAGTATTCAGAATAAAATACAGTTACACCAAATAAAAAATATAAATTGATTTAACTTGGAATATAAAGTGAATTCCATGTAAAGTTGCACAAACCCAAGAAAAGTACACCACAGTAAATAAAATGGTGATAATTTAATGTTCCTTGGCGGTCCGGTTCCATTTGATCCACGGACCGGGGGTTGGGGACCACTGCCGTAAATACCCGAAAATTCTTTTTTAGTTTGGGAAATATTCTAATGCTCTCTGACGGATGGTAATGATAAAACACAGTACATACGTGGCTGTTATTCTAGGCAGATGAAGTCATTAGAGTTCAGCTTTTAGATGCGTGTATCAACAAACTATTCAAAGTAAATTTAAAACGACTGTGAGGTATGTGAATGGTAGAAGGTGAAAAAACATTTACAAAAGGAGGAAAAATGCATCCGTTGATATCTAATTTTCTTATGCATATCCTGTATTCATTTTTAAAGCTATTTTTATTCTAGGGTTTGCAGCCCTGGGATCTCGGGATCCCGGTGTTTTTTTAGATCCCGTAATCCCGGCATTTAATTTTCGTCTGAATTGTATTTTGAAATTTTTTCCCCATCAAAGTTTTCGAAGAATTTAATTATAAGAAAATTTATATATATATTTTTTATGAAATATATGTACGTATAGAATTTTTTTGTGCAATTATAAGTGCTATAAGTAAAAAATTACATGCAGCTCTTATTTCTCGTGTGGGAGAACGTTGCACAGATATATGTGGTTTATTGTAATACTTACACAATATATATATAGTATAAGCAACGTCCCAGGAAGAGATTTTGCCACAGTTCCTTCTCAATTAAATGCGCAAATTAATAGTGCTTCTAGTTGAAAGATTTGACACTTCAAATCCCACTGCATTACAAGAATTTCATGCAATTGGATCTTCTATTTCAAATGAGGCAACGCTTCAAAGTTACCAAGTTCTGATTCAATAACTGAATCAATTTGTACACAAAAACCATTAAGTGTAGTAGAACTAATTTAAGTTATCAAAAGGGGTATGCACCAATGCCGCCTATTAGATTTGGGACACTGTCATCAAACATTCAAAAAGAAATGTCTCTTTTTGAAAATGGAGGGAGATGTGGTGACTGCCTGGAAAGAACATACTCCTATTTTAATGAGGATAAAGCGTACTAGTGTAAAATCTGAACGAGTTTTTTCTTCGGCAGGACAATTTGTAACAAAAATAAGAAGCCGTTTGACTGATGAAACGCTAAAAGAACTGTGTTTTTTAAAAGCTTATTTACAGAAACACAAAAAATTCTAATTTTTAATTTCATTATGAACTATTTTTTTTTTATGGTGTATTGAGTTTTGATTTGATTTGTTTCAATACATAATAGTATTAAACCATTTTTTATTATGTTTTTAGTTTTATTATGTTATTTCAACTGTGCTAATGTGTAAGTATTTTTCATAAGTCGTCCAATCCTAATCCCGGGGCCAATCCCGTGATCCCAGGATTGAAAACATAACACGGGATTGCAAATCCTATTTTATACCAGGCGTATAACGAGCACCGTATTTTTCAATTTTACTTCTTTGTGTTAAACGCCGTTAACACTGAATTATATGATACGTAGGTACGAATTTGCTTAGAATGTTAAGTTTGTTTGCATTCTGACTAATCTTAAAATGTTGACCAAAAGTTCGTGCTAAAGTGTGATTAAAATAGTAAATCTCATAGTGTGCACATTGGATTTTCAAGTTCGTCTGAAAGAAGGTCAAGTTTTGAATGATGTTATAAAAAAAACAATAGCAGGATGTTTAAGGAATTCATTCTCAAGCACACTTTTTCCAGCTGGTTAACATCTAGAAATACAAGGAAATAGTTTTCACCAATTTTTTTTTTTTTTCCTTTTCTTTTTGGACAGAAGTGTTCATTTTTCACCCTTTTTTCCGGTGTCCATCGTTCTTTCGATTACCGTTTCTGCATCAAGGAACATCAAAGTTAACAATTAGATTTCAATTTTTTATCTTTCGGAGGGTTCAATCATCTAGTCTGCTTCCGGATTGTTTGAGTGCAAACACTTTTTTAAGAGATGGCTATCAAAACTTCCATCGAGGTGAAATTTGCCCAGAAGTAAAATAAAATCAATCCACATAAAAAAAAATGTGCTGGAGAAGAAAAAAAAAATGTCTTGAGCGACCTTGATCTCGTACCGACCTCTTTTTCACACCACCAATGTAGAGCACGAGCAATCAACCGAAGATGCAGTCCGCAAAGCGAATCCCGGCTTAAGCGATTTTGTCCGTTTAAAGGACCCTTAAACCATTTTTTTTTCGTTCTCATCTTCCTTTTCTACATTGCCCTAGAGATTATGAGAGGGGAACAATCAGAACTTATTTAGAACTTTCTAAAACACCGCCAAAGGGTTCTATGCGTGTCACGTCCATAACGGCTGTGAAATATCTTTTGTTAGCGAATGGTAATTGATGCAAGAAGTGAAATGATACTTTTAAGATTTAGGTTTGTTTGAATATGTATGGTGTTTTGGGATAAATGTACCACTTTTCGTAATGACAAGGCACGAAAAAGGCCTCACAATGCTAGTGTGATCAGAATGACTGAGCATGTGTCATTAATTTAGTATGGAATAACTTTCCTTTTCAAAACTTTTTTTCTTCTTATGACAATTTTTGTGGGAACCTTTTGGATCATGTTAATGTTGAGATGCGTGAAATGGTATTAATGACAGCTGAAATGAGGAAAGATTTGAAAAATTTGCATATTTTTTTTCTCTTGCGCAAAAATAAGAAACTTGTCTTGAAATATTTAAATAACTTTTTGAATATTTGTTCGTAATCATTTTACGGCATGGAAATGAATCGATATACGGTCAGCGAATAACTTTTTGATTTTTTTCTGAAAGTTCGAAATTCTATATTTCTGTTTCAAAGTAGATGCTTTTAGAGACTTGAAATATTATTTTTTTCATAATATTCTTCATTCAAATCTATAATTATAGTTTCTTTAAGGTTTATCACTTAATGAAGAAAATAAATATATTCACGAATTTTTATAGAACTACATATATAAGTAATAAAGAAATTTATTTAAAAATATTACAGTAAAAAAATATTTTATAATTTTTTTTATCTGGAAACATAATGAAATATTGTTTCCAAACGTGTACTCCTTTTGTAAATTTTTAAAATAAGAAAATATCTCTCTGTTTTAAATTTTAATTATATAATTTATATATTCTATAATAGAGTACAATTAGTCTTTTTCTATAATGAGAGTTTTGTAAAATTTTTTAAATATTTTTTCTACGATATAAAAATGGCGAAAAGTAATGGATTCCATTAGAATTATTTAAAATGTTTTCTTTCCTTTAAAAATAAAATAATGTGAAAAAAAATATCCAAACGATTATGTTCTTTCCATATTATGAAACATAATAATTATTCTATAATCTTTATTTTTTTAAATGAGCATACAGCCAATTACACATTAATAATGTGCATTTTTAAAAATGAAATATAATATTTTTTCAATTTTATCTTTCTGTAAATTTTTTTTTATTCTTTTTAAATAATGTACTTTATTATTATTTCTATCAACTTCAATTTTTTTCTACAAGTGGTAACATCAATTTTATTTTACAGAAAATTATTTTTTTTATTAAAATTCCAAATAAAACTAAGATTATGGAATGCTGACGATTTTAACATTACAACGAACATTTAGTTCGATAATGTAAATTTAGTAAATAGTTTTGACTGGAAAATTTGATTTTTTTTCCATATCAAACAATTGTTAACTGACATAACTTTATTTAAAGCACTTGATTTATAAGAATCAGATTTCAATCTCAGCTTTTTATAGAATTTCAAGATAATTACAACAAGTAATTTTTATTTTTATCTTTCGTAAATTTTTATATTTTTATATTTTGAAATCTATTATATTAAAATTAAAGTATAGCCTTTTAAAAATATATATGAACGATATATTTTTATATGAATAATAATTCTAAGTATTGTTTTATTTGCAATTTAAAGAGTTGGATGTCTAAATTTTTGTGAATTTTTCAAGTATTTTTTAATTACTTCAAATTTATTTTAGGCTCAATCGAACTTCATAAAAGTCATGTTTCTTAAAAACATCAAAATAAAAAAAATCTCTCATATTGGAATGATTTCCACTTAACCCTAATTTACAATAGTTTAAAAGGTACTTAAAATAGAAAAATATTTATTTTAGAGTTTTTTTTTGTACGAATGAACGCTTTCAGCAAATTGTAATGTGTGAGTGGGGGTGCTTTTTTAAAAAAAATAAAAAAGGTAACAGTTACGTATATATATATATATACATAGCCAAAATATTATTAGAATAAAGCATTTTTCATAAAATAAAATAATGCTTTAAAAATATACCACTTCTATTCTTTGCCAAAAAAATTCAAATAATTTTTTCGTATAATAATTAAATGAATATATACCTTAAAAATTATACATATGTATTAGAATGGAGATAACATTAAAAGTAAAAAAAACCTCGTTAATGAGTATTTTGAAACTTACGGTTCCCAACGTAGAGTTACCTTTATACTTAATGTGCCACCCATCCGCTGTAGTGGTTAGCGACGCTGACTGTGTGTGCGTGCTGTGCGGTAGGACCTGGGTTTGAATCCCAGAGATGTCATGGATGTGTGTAAATGTATAGCGCCTTTGCGGCAGGGAGGTATTCTAAACATCCGTCGAGCTGCAAGTCATCTCATGAGGTTGGTGGAAGGGGAAGAGAGGTGGAAGGCCTCTGACCTCCCCAAGGGTCTTTTCCCTGAAAATTGTGATGGAACCGAATCAAATCGTACTGTCACCTGTATGGTGCTCAAAGCTAAGGCTAACGACAGGCGTATAAATCTAGCCCCTTGACACGATGAATTTCGTAGACCTTGATCTGATGTTACTGTCGATCAGGTGGCATATAAGTAACAACAATAATATACTTAGTGCAACGAAAAGTATTTATAATTTTAGGTATTTTAATTCCAGTTTTTGTGAAAGTGCGAAGACAGATTTGTCGTAGAATGTTTAAATAAGCATATGAAATGCTATATGAAAATTTTGCTGAATTGTAACTGGAAAAGCAGAAGTTTTTTAGTTTAGTCCCAAAAGAAATGTAAATAAATTATAGCTTAAAAACTATATAAAAAACATCCTTTTATAGTTAATTGAACTAAGTTGTAACTTAATCTTTTAGTCGTCAAATCTGAAAATGGGATCTGAAATGAGTTGCCAGATGCGGGATGAGATCTGAAAATAGGAAATCGTTAATCTCGATGATTCTGATCAGGAAAATGAAACAAAATTATTATTGTATTGACAAGTGAGCAAAATTTCGAATTAATCTGACCTTTTAAAGTGAGTAAAAATGGAGTTCAAAGATACCGTTACATACAAGTGAAGCTTATAAAAGGGTGTTAAAATAATTTAGAATTTAATAATTATAAGGAAAAGTTCTTTTCAATATCCCTGTATGCAAAGATATCATAAAAATATACAATAAAATTATTTATGTATTCATAATTTTTCGAAATCTTTTCTCGGTCTTGACATATATTTTTTACGAAATAAATTTAAATTTTTCAACCACAATAAAAGTGACTATTATTATTCAACTCCAGTATTAAGTCAGCTGGTGTTATTGGAAAGGAAAAAACCGTTACTTATTTTCTTTTTATATAAAGAGTAGTAAAGATGAATCGCCATGAATAAATTAAGTAACATTCTTGCTATTGGCGGCCTTGTCATTGCTGCTACTTATTTTCTTTTTACATCAACCTTGAAACCTTCATAGATTAACAGCGACTTCTCTTCCTCATCCGCATATTTTTCTCAAGTTCTGGACACAGTTTTTGTTACAGTTAACTAGCAATTTATTTCAGTCAAATTAACGATGTTAACCCCCCCCCCCCCCTTATTTTTCGCAACGCTTCTATTTTTTTGTAATTTGATTTTTCTGAAGTAGTTTAACGAGTAGGTTTATAAAAAAGCCACGTAATTTTTTTTTTTTTTTTGTAGATTGTTCTAATGGGTGGTTATGTTTTGTGCAAACAGTTACACATTTAATAATGCTCAGATTAATGACGTAAATATAAGCTCGAATAGAGGTTAGAATGGTATAATTGTTTAGCAAGCAGGAAAGCAATTAGTTAATTGGTCTACTATCTATTTGTTGTTGGTTATTATTTAACTGATCTAAATATTACTGATTGTGAGTGCAGGTAGCAATGTTTTCAAAATTTATCTTCTGATGATGAATGCGTTTTATTAGCTTGGTCAATTTAAGTTTTTTTGGCACAGTGTCCTTTTGGGGCAAACAGAAGATAAAATAAATTATAGTTTAAAAAAACTAAAAATCACGCTTTTATACTGAATCCAACTAAAAAGTAAAAAAATAATTCTTTGTATAAGAATAAAATGATTAAGGAGAAAATTAATGTCATTGGGGTAAAAGCGTGGGGTGCTGCTCTATATCAATTGTTATAATTTCTTACTTCTATTCCGAAATGCTGAGTTAGTGTAAAAATGTAGTACAAAGCACCCCACGCTTTCACCACAATGACATTAATTTTCTCCTTAATCATTTTATTCTTATATAAAGAATTATTTTTTTACTTTTTAGTTGGATTCAGTATAAAAGCGTGTTTTTTAGTGTTTTTAAACTATAATTTTTTATTTTTTTAGTTCGATCTACAACAAAAGCATGTTTTTTATATTTTTAAACTATCATTTATTCATTGTTTAATTTATCCTTGAGTTTGATATTTGTAGCCAGAAATATGTGGCTTCTGGAATAAGTCTTGCTCTTCAATGAATATTAATTAACGGGTCTCGCTCTTTATTCTTTTCGTGTATGGGGCCTGTTTTCGTTAGCGATACGGGCTCGGATGAGTGTGTTAAGAAGGAAAAGTGCGAATTATTAAAAAAAACATTAATGTACCATGATTTTATAATGGACTAAAAAGTATAAAATTCCTACTTTTCATTGTTTTTTCTTCGTCTTTTTTCACATTTTCATGCATTGTCATCCATTTCTGAGCTATCGTCCAAATTTCAAATCTCTTGCTCATCGGGAAGTCAGTTTAAAATCAATTACAAAATTCCACTCGGATAGCCGTACAAGAAAGCCAGATAATAAAAACATCGAAACGTATCGTATTCTAAACGTATTGCTTTATAAAAACAAAAAATATTTAACAGTTAGAACATAAATTTTTTTTTCACGTGCACGAGGGTTCTTTTTATTTCTATTTTCAGAAAAATGTTTATATTATGGTAAGAAAGTGCGACGCACCCACCTTCCCCTTTCTCACATAAAGAACACACACTTTTTTTGTTTGTTTTATTTCAAATACCTCAAGTGTATTCGATTTTAGGGTTACAGCCTTAATTTTTTAGTCGCTAAATCTGGAATTAGTCGCCAAATCTGGAAAAGTACATGGAATTAGTTACCAAACCTGAAAATGGTATATGCAAAAAATCGCCACATCTGAAAATGGTATATGCAACAAGTCGCCAAATCTGGAAGTGGTTTACGGAATTGTCGCCAAATCTGTTAATCGTTATTCCTGACGATCCTGGTAAGAACAATGGAACAAAATTATGAAATTATTGTATTGTCATCCGTCCTTGACAAGTATACAAAATTTCGAATTAATGTGACCTTTTAAATTGGATAAAAATCGAGTTCCAAGATTCTGTTACATGCAAGTGAAACTTATAGAAAGCGTGTTAAAAAGATTCCATTTTTTTTTTTTTTTTTTTTTTGCAGAAACAATTTTAAAAGGCCAATGAGCGTTTATTAACGTCGCACTATAAAAGCAACACGAGGGCTTTTGACGACGGACTTCATAATTTTGGATCTCGGTCAAGTGACGCAGACGACGCCTTAGCTGACACCCAGGGACGTCTTAAGACTTGTTGAGGCCCTGAGCCCCTACACAAAAGTAGACCTGGGCCCTTACACAAATGTAGACCTCACATATGGCACTTAAATTTTACAGTGTATAGCGACGTTGTTAAATGCTCGTACAAGCAATAAGCCTAAACAAATGTGTGCATGGCTTACAGTCTCACAAACGGGCTCGACCGACTTCCACCTTTTGACTAAAGGATTAATGAGGGTGTAGGGTGGTAGGCCTAAGCCTTTTGATGGACGACGGTCATCACAAGTAGCCAATTGGCATTTAGTCCGAAATTCCCAGTTTTTCGGAAAATACAACCTGGAAAAAAACATTTGACCATTGAAATTATTCAAATCATTATCTTATTAAAGCTGAGTCAAGAACAAGACGAGGACCCCATTGTGACCAAGGTCCTGGCCCAGTTGTCCCATACCTTAAGACGTCCTTGCTGGCATCCTCCCTCTCCAAATTACCACACCACACAAACGTGGGGATTTTGAGCCTTGAAAGTCTTAACGTGCATCAAGCCCTCTACATGGCGGGTCTTCAGTGACACCAGGACCACGAGTTCGTGACCATAACCTGTTACGACCACATTTAAAAAGATTAACTGCCGGTTATTTCCACAAAATAAATTTCTCGTTTGGTGGGAAATTAAAAGTATCGGGGAAAAAATGACTTGTAAAAAATGTAATATTTGAGATGAGAAAATTGTCAACTCCTAGTTAATTAAAATTAAATTGTGTAATTTAAAATAAGTAGAGTTAAAAGTAGATTATTTAGTCAAGATGTGTCTTAATGTCAGCGGACAAACACCGAGATTTCACGGATAGTTCGTTCTTACTCCCGAAAAAAGTTTTTATGTGCAAGTCTCGTATATATGTCTTACTGACAAACGTGTTAAAATAAAGTCTTGTTTTCTAAATATTCATGTTAATAAAAATATAAGTAAATTAGGCTATTTAGGAAGTAAATGTATGTTTTTTTAATCCTGTTTAAACCACGAAGAACAAATTCTAGTGATGTTTTCATTCTGTGTCTACTTTTTTGTGCAATACCTTTATTGAAAAATGTCTTGAAATATTTTAAAAATAGGCAGGAAAAAAAATTGAATTACAAGAAAAAAAGTTCGTTAAATAGAAAATTCACTTCGCCATTTGGAGGGCATTTTACAAAGAAACTAGTTAAATGCTCTCTAAGTTCCCGGAAAAAGTTCGCGAAATAGAGAAATTCGTAAAACAGAGATTCATTAAATGAAAGTTCGACTGTATTCATAAAGTATATTCTGATTTCATGAAAACATCAATTTTGTGAAATACGAAAATATTAAAAATCAACAATCATAGTATAACCTGACTTACAAGTGAAATTTTCATTAATGTCAATCATGAAACTTTTTAAACATCCAACTTAAATTGAAATTTAACTTATTTCAGTAAAACATGACTGAATGCAAACTTGTATTTTCATGCATATTTATCATTAAATTTGACAAAGCGTTATGTTCTTTCTCAAAGCCTGCATTGAGTTCAAACAAGCAACTGACAGACGTTCCAAAATTTTGACTTATTGACTGTCATGATTATTCAAATAAATCAATTATATATTTTTCCGTGATTACTACATACAACTGGAAACATTCGAAAATGAGAATGTTATTCTCCATCGTTTCTTTCGAACATTTTTTTGGGGGGGGGGGGGGTTAAAAAATGTTTCTTGGATTGTTTGAATCGGGGCCAGTCATCCTAAGTAACGCCAGAATGCACTGTTGCTCCTGATCACATGATGTATGGCTCTGTCATTCTTCTTCTTTTCCATTTCTTTTGGATTAAAGTATTAAGATGATTGAGAGATTGCGGTTTTACGGTTCTTAGTAAGAAAAAGAAAACGTGTGTTTTCTGTAGTGTATATTTAGTATTTCGCGGGAGCAAGTGACATCTCTACTTAAGATAATTATGTGTTCACATATTTAAAGACTGTTCAGAATACGCACCCTAAAAATGACAATATTGTTATTATTTTGCCCTTTTTGGTAAGACATCGAGTTGAGAAGCTTGGCTGCAAATTTTAGAAAGAAAATTGTGTTCGAAATAAACGTAAAGGAGAATGCATGCCTATTTAATCAATTAATGCAGTGTTTCTCAAACTGCGGGGCGCGCTCCTAGGGGGCGTGATAATCGTACAAGGGGGCGCGAGTATATCGAAAAGTCAGAAACATAAGATTATTTTAAAAAAATTATTAATTTACTGAAGAAAGCGAAAAACAAAATACATTCAGACATAATAAAAAATAAAATACACATTTACACTGATATAATACACATAAATGTATCAGTACTGCACAATGTGTTTCATAATAATTTAACAGTACTAAGTTAAGAACAAGTTTAATAATTACCAGTGACTCTATGGGCATGTCTTTCAATAATATACAAAATTTAATTCTTATCTTGATAATTTTTCGGTTTATAATTAAAGTCGTAATGTGTAGCTTTAGCCTCAACGTGCATTATTATTGAATTCAATACATTGTTATTGAATGAAGGGGGCGCGATCAAAATTATGATTGAAAATTTTCGCAAGTTGACAAAAAATAAACGTTTTTAATAAGTTAGTATAAATTTGGTCAAATAGAGTAACGAATTCGCTTTCATTATAATTATTATATTACAGTATAATTAATAATTATTTCGTTCATTTTTTTGAATCTCTTTATTTGTTGAGTAATTATACTTTTAATGATTGCATAATGTATTGATCAATTTATTTCTTATGATGTATGCTTAATTGCCCTTTTTTTATATTTCATATGTGACAAAATATTATTTTATTGTGTCGACATGGTTTTTTTTTGGCAATCGTGGCATTATGCAAAAATTAGATCAGGTAATCGAAGTTATTGTTCGTTTTCGAAAATAGAACTCGTGTAACATTTTGCTACATGTGCGCGTGTTTCGTGTTGCGTTTGCATTGAAACGAGTGTAAAACATGAACTTCACTGGAAAGGGAATTTATTTTGTATCCTGTGCGTTTTACAGGTTTGATTATTTTATGAAATGATAAATAGTAACAATTTTTAAATGATTGTAAATTGAAAATTATTTAATACTAATGAGATGAAAGGAGCTGTTAATATCTTGTTTTTTCATTTTCATTCATGCAAAAATTATACATAAAATAAATACTCTATTAAAGTGTAATATAAAAGAAAACAAGCATTTCAATAATCGTGTGTATATTTATTAAATTGTTACACTTGCAAGAGTTTTTAAATTACCTACTGTGTAAGTACTCTCCACTACATTTTGAAAAAAGCAAAAAAATATTTGTTCTGTGGGCACTTTCAACCAGACAAAAAGAGAAGACATGTTTTTATCTGATATTTAAAAACATTTAAAGCCTTTATATTAAATTTTTTTTATGTCATGGGTTACATTGAACATTTATAGACAAGCCACATTGTTTCTGTCCATCACTGTTTTAGTTGAACGGTAGGTTGGAGTCCTATTTCCCTTGAAATCTATAGAGGAGCTACTATGCGCATTAAACCTGTTGGGTTTGAAATTCCTAACATTGTAGTGTTGAGTAAGGTGCTTATTCGGATGTCGACCTTGTCATCTGATCGTGAATCAGAATTGCATGGTGCATTGACTGTTAGCTGATTTTATGTCGGGCAGAAACAAGAGCTGGCATTAAACAGTAGATATCAGCAGTAGTAAATAGAAGCTTGTTTTGTTTACTTTTGCTGAACTTTTAACTGATTGAGTTTAATGAATATAATTTTACAGTTTGATCTTACTGTTTTTTGAGAATGTGTATCGTATTATGTCAAATACTTATCATCATGAGATTTCATTATTTTGCTATTACTTTAGTGATTATTTCCGTATAGTCCTAGCATCATATTTAGTCTTCTTTCTTTTAAAAAGAAAGATTCACATTAGAATTGTGACCGAAAAGTACATCACTAATATTTTTAACAAGATAATGTGTTATGATCATAAAATAATACATACTTTAAAAAACTGACAATTTTAAAAAAATTTCGTAAAGAAAAAAAATGCATATTTTTCTGGCACGTCATTCTGAAGTCATATTAAATTACAGAAATTTTTGTATCTTTTTTCTCTGGTACTATATATTTCACATGGGTGTTTTTTAACACCCTTTTATAAGCTTCACTTGTATGTAACGGAATCTTTGAACTCCATTTTTACCCACTTTAAAAAGTCAGATTAATTCAAAACTTTGCTCACTTGTCCTGGACCGATGACAATACAATAATTTAATAATTTTGTTCTATTGTTTTGATCAGGTTCATCAGGATTAACGATTTCCCATTTTCAAAACTCATCCTACATCTGGCGACTCATTTCAGATCCCATTTTCAGATTTGGCGACAAAAAGTTTAAGTTACAACTTTGTTCGATTAACTATAAAAGGGTGTTTTTTAACCTTTTTTTTTAAAAACTATAATTTATTATTTATAATTTAGGCGTTCTAATAAATGATTTTTGTCTCGTTAAAAATTAAAATAATTATCATTTTTTAAATCATATAATTTCCCGCCCTCACCCTGAAATTTAATTTGAAAAAGCCCTATCTAAAAATGTTTACTTTTCATATTTATCTTATTTCCTCCTTTAAGGTATCCGAACACGTTGAAAATGACCAAATTCAGTCAAGACAGATATTTTTGTTCTTTATTTTATTGAATAGAGCTATCTTTTAATTTTAGGAAACATACTTTGTTTTGTTTCTACACTAACTAGAAGCCAAGTTACAATTAATTTTATAAATTTAGAAAAACCGGAAGTGGGTTTTTGATCTACCAGAAGTGGGCATTTAAATGGCTCAAAATCTATCATGGCGAGTCTGATAACTCAAAATATTACGAATGTATTTCTTAAAAACTTTTTAAACCTGTTATTTATGTTATTTTTTAGAAAATGTACTAAAATATTTCTTATTGTATGAATACTTTTTGAGTTATGGCTTGTTATTTGAATAATGGTCTCATAAAAAATGTAACATTTCTGATAATGGTTACTCAATCAGCTCTAAAATTTTCAAATTTTAATAAAAAATTAAAATTTCAGGACATTTTCTAGATAAATGCATCTAATTTGTCTTAGTAATACTTTTACTAATATATGTTCATTACTTTTTCTCTAACTGCTTTGAAGTTTTTCAAAAATATTACTAAAATTTCACTTATAATTGTGATTTTTGTAAATTTCAGGTAATTTATTTTAAATTTTGATAGTTAAATAGTAATATTTATTGGTATTGAGTCTTAAAAGAGCATTATAATGTTTTAGTATGCTATTTTGTTAAAAAGTACTCCAAACGTGTTCGGATACCTTAAAATATGTGCACATATTAAAGTTAATACACACTGAAAATTTGAGATTGTTCCTACTAGCTTTTCAGTAAAAGTTACATGAAGTAAAAAAAATATTAAATTTAAAAAAAACTATCTTCAACGTTAATACCTGTGACATTTGTGCATAGTCTATTTTTAATCCCTAATTCATCCAAAACGATTCTCAATCGTAAACACCTCCCCATAAAAAGTTGTACCTTTACATTAAACCGCATTCGATCCAGATACAGTTGCATAATTAAGAAACCAGCCATTTAACCCACTTCAGTTCACCTACTCGCCAATAACACCTCCACTCCCAACCCAATCTGGTGCGATACTCCATTTCGTGGTCATTAATTAATAAGCCGCTCTCTCTCGCGCGCTTGTACCAGTGAGGAGTAGGAAGAGGACTCAGCCATGTAGAAATCACGCATATCACCCCCTCCGCCCTCATCAGAGGTGCACGAAGATTTTCCAGGAAATTGAAACCGTTGTAAATCACTGAGGTGTAGTCGTGATAGCAGCCGTTATGACATTAGTGAATTATAGGTACGAACCAGACATGTCTGAGGTCGCATTGCAGTTCTACGGCAATTAATGGCTTAGAGAAGATAGTAATTTTTCTCCCATTGGGATCTAAATTCCTTTTTAGAGACGCGCATTATATCTAGATATTTTACACATGAAAGAATATTAGTTAATATATATAGGATTCTATTTTATAAAAAAAAAAAAAAAAAAAAAAACGCTGCATCAAGATTGTTACTTTATTAATGATAAATTAAGTGGATAGAGGGCAGCACGTATGTCTTAGAATCTTCTCTGGAGCTTTCAGGGATTCTTCAAAATCACTAAGCAGGGATATGCTCCAATATTAATGTTCTTTTACTAATTGTTCATGCATTCAAATTTCATTTTTTATTACTGTCAATATATATTAGAAAAAAAAAGATTCTTAGAATTGTTTTTCGGACTCTTCCTCCTAGAAGTAGGTGTAAATACTTCGTGATGTATTACACACACTCCAATTTTTTCTTTACTAATAATAAATGTAATTTAACGTCAAATACAACACGGGTGGAATTTTAAAACAGTGTATGGGACTGTGATTTTTGTCTAAAATCTAAGATATACAATACGTACTTTTTCAAAGCATTCTTTAATATTGAATTGAAAACTTGTTTGGTATCTATCACGATGTTCAACTTTTAAAAAAATAAAAACTTGGCTTTTATTTAATCGAGGAAATGTGATCCCAAAATTAATTGAAAACTCTAGAATAATTTGAAAAAAAAAACTATCATTCTTAATGTAAAAATGGAAAAACAGAAAACACAAATTTAAATAACATCCAAGTTAAAGCCCCCTATCAGAAATGTCATTCTGTTAAATTAATATTATTAAGACTATTAACATAAACAATAATTTTCTTGAGTATTATTAGGAATTTTGTATTTTTGAAGGGTATGACTGGTGTCTTTCACTATTTTTTGACAAAAAATACTTGTTTGTATTTATAAATTAAATAAGGATTTTCAAGTAGTATGTGTGCAATCAACTTGGCACTTAGCATACTTTATATTATATCCATCAAATAACCTTATTTGTATATCTATTACAGATTAAAATTTGAATTTATGTACATTTCTGTGTTTGAGTGTGTATGACAATCAGAAAACCTTAAAGATTAAAACAAGAAAAGCAAAGAGATTACTTTGCAGTTAAGAAGTTACAAAATAATTACTTTGTCAATCAATCACGAAAAAACATTTTCTCACTCTCAAAAAGAGAAATTTACAAAACACGTAAAGTACTTTGTCCTCAAAATCATTTACACCTTATTTTAAACATAAAATGCCATAAAATAAATGGGTCGTCAAATGACATCTACTCCAAAGGGAAACTTTCTCTCTTGCGTTCAGTCATCAAACAGGAATGTTTTTTTCTCCTTCTATAAAAAAAAGAAAAAAAGTGTATCCTTTCGAGGTTAAGGTAGGTTACCAGTCTGCATTTTACTTTCGCATACAGCATCACCCAAATCGGGTAGTTAAAAAGTCATCACCAGGCAGTAAAATGAGTTGATGAGTCTGGATGTCACCCGAAGCAATCGGCGAGGCTCTTTTTCACCTTCGGCTGCTAATGATCTAGGACAGAGGAAATATATTTAAAAAACAAATCAAGAAACGCCTCGTTGAATGTTTCTTACTGATGTCACATTCAATACATGTCGTTTTCAGTGTTGACAAAAAAAATTTGTTTAAAAAAAGAAGATAAATGGCCTTTGGGGGTAATCTCCAAGTGGTTCATCAGCTGCGGTGATTAAATCTTGTATGTTTAGCAATCAGAAATGAAAAGTTCGATTTTAACGTGTTTTGCATTCTTTTTTGAACTTTACCTTTATTGGGTTATACATTAAATGTATTTCTCTTGTTTTTTTCAGGTACGGGTTCGATCTTATTGTGATAAGACGTACATGGTCAGCATTACGAAAAGAGAGCACGGTGCAGAAATGCACTGAGGAACATCTGCCTCTTCCAATCCCCACTAGTCTGATTGTGTGAGGTAGGTGTGTTGTTTTCTTCACATCAGTATTTACATAAAACTAATTCGATGACCTGATGAGGATACGTTTAATTATTATGTAATATGTATCATATTGCTGTTTTGCTAAGAGGCAGTTTTGTTTTTCTTGTGAAATAATGAAATGTGTAGTGTAATTTGAATTTTTATAAAAAATTATTTCATCGGTGGGCTTAGTTTTGCTGGTACTCGTGTATCATACCATTGGCCTATTTCGTTAAATAGTAAAACGTCGCCATATGTCGCGACATTCAGTCAATAGTGAAAAACCAGGGGAGGGCAGACTTTTACATGACACGGTCTACTTTTAATTTTTTCAAGGTGTTGCGATCCACTCTGTGGCGTAGGTGTGATGAGCAAAAAAAAAAAGCTCAACAATATTTTTTTTTTAACAATAATTAAATACAAAATATGTACTTACCTACATAACTACAATAAGAAAAACTTACACTTTTAAAACTGCGTTTTAAGTTAAACTCAAAATGCAAACATAATAGTTATACACACAAATTTAATATCAAATGATGCATTTATTATGAAACAATTCAAAATACATAAAATAAAAGAAATCATTTTCATTTAAAGTTAGTTTTCGTTGTTAAAGTCTCATCAGAAGACTTAGTCTGCATACTATCCGTACCAATCTTGAATATCTTGGTATATAATTACTAACTGTTAATATTGCAATGGATTCTAAGTAATCGTCTGTAAAACGGGAATCATACGTTGTTTTAATTGTATCCATCGTATAAAATGTAAATTCACACAAGTAGGTAGAGAGAAAGAATGATGTTATAAATGAATTGCAGCTTTTTTAAATTAGAATACTTTACTTCGTCTATTAGATTTTAAAAGTTATTCTTTTAAAATTGCGTCTTTTGTAGGGGAAAAAATGTGTTTCAAGAGAGATAAAGAGAATATTTAACATATTTCTCTTTCTACTATTTTGCTTTGCCAAGCTTGTCTCGCAGTGTGTAAGCAATCATGACTTTACGCACCGTACCTCTAGAAACCTCTAAAAATTGGGATGTTTCGATCACACTTGCTCCAGCTAGACGGGGTTCCACAATTTGATCTCTTCGAAAATCTGAAAGATCCAACATTTTATGATTTTGAAAAAAATCCAAGTCTTACAGAACTCCAATAAAGCTAACGAATATTACCAGAATATGTACATTTCTATTTACAAAAAAAAAAATATCGTAATTATTTTTATACTTTAATGCTTACGAAGTGCATTCAAATATATCACTTTTATTCATTGGTGTTTTCAGTATTTTGTTAACCACCTATATTTCTTTCAGTATGCACGTCTAAGATCTTATGTGAAGGCGGTCATCCCAAAATGTTTTGGCGGTCCACCAGTCGATCGCGATCCACTTAATGCCCACCCCGGGTGAAAAACCATTCTCGTGCATTTTCAAACACAATCTTGATCGTACATGCTCAAAAATAATAACTCTGTTCACAATTTGTAATATTATTCTTTTATTTTGTTGTAAAAGCTGACTGAAATATACGACCTATTTTCTACGGAAAAGTACGCAGTGATCGATTTCCAAAAATGCAATCAAATACTTAAGTACCTAAAAGACTATGGGGCTTAGCAAAATGGGAAAACAAGAAACATCGATGCGAATTTAGGTTGCGTTGTCTACACAGATAAAGTTAATTTGTTGTGACTTTAAATGAAACTACAACGTTTGGATTGTCTTAATAATGTAGTTATTAGGTATTTAGTTTATATTTCAAATGTGTTTTTTTAAATACAGTATTAAATTCTTTATCTTTGCCAATTTACTTGTCGACGAACTGATACGGAAGAGCATGTACGGGAATTCGTTTTCACGCACATGCAAAAGGATGATAGCATTTGGAGACATTTTTTGATTTGGTGGATTGGGTCGATGGTATGATACATAAGTACAGTTTTACTTTTCATTTCTAATTTTCAGTGTTGGTATACAATCACCGCCTAAGCCAATCACATATTTAATTTACTATTAGGCCAATTTTCTTTTGTGAACCATATTATGATATATATAAAAGAATGCGAGACATCTCGGGATGCCATTGGAGACTCTGACTGGATCGGATCATGCGCGGGTGCCCGCATGCGCAGGAGAGAGCAAAGGCTCTTATAAAAAGCGGCGTCCAAATGAAGCGAGCACAGAATTACTTGAGCACAGAAAAAGCATTAACTCCGATGTGTACTGTGAGACACTCCGATGCCTACGCAGGTCCATCAAGAACAAAAGACCGGGGGTGCTCACGGAGGGTGTGGTTCTGCTCCATGATAACGCGCGTCCACACGTCTCCAGAGTCACACAAATGGAACTGGACAAGTTCCAATGGAGACGTTGGACCATCCGTCCTACAGTCCGGACATGTCACCCTGCGATTTCCATGTGTTTGGTCTACTGAAGAAACACCTGAAAGGAAAGCGCTTCAACTCGGACGACGTACTCAAGGACACTGTGAAGGACTGGGTCTCGTCACAGCCACAGGAATTCTGGAACAAGGAATCCTGCGGCTTGTTCATCAGTGGGATTTACAACAAACACGCTATTGTTTAAAGAGTTACTATAAATCTCCCCTAACCAGAGAGAGATTACGAGAACAATTTAATGAACAATAAATACTAAACGTGATCTTGACCTAGCCCTTAATAACCAAATTTGTTTAATCAGTTTCAAGGATCAGAATTTATCCACTCGTCACGAAAATGTAAAGGGTAGGCAAGTTAGGATTAACTGAACAAACTTTACTTTTGACAATGAACTTTGATAGCCTCTCCACTAATATATTCCTTTGTTCATGAACTATTCTCTCAGCGATTCACAAACTTTATCGCACTTACTGTTTTAGCACTTATAACATTTTGCGCACGTTCATGGATTAGGAATAAAGATATATTTAAAACATCAGTGATAAAATATTACTTAATGTGTAACTAGTTTTATTATAATTTTTTTAAAAACTAGTTGTAGGTAAGGTATTTCCATTGTTTTGAAGGTTTTGCTTAATGGTAGTGATTATATTTGTAAAGTTTTCTCCACACAACCTATTTGCACGCCAGTAATATTAGTAGAGAGTGAGATATTGGATTAGGTTGTGTATCTATTGTCCACACACATTTCGCTAGAGATAGTATTGTGCAACGGTAGAGCTTAAATATGAATTAAAATTATCAAAACATTTTTACTTTGCGGTTGGAAGTGTCGTTTTTGTGAAATGCTGCTTAATGATATTGCACAGTAGTGTGGATAGAATTTTTTTTTCCATAAATTCAAATCGACCTATGTGGAAAAGATATTTTCTGGTATATAGATGAAGGGAAAAATAAAATGAAAAACTAATTTTTGTGATAAATATTGCCACAAGGGGAATGTAATTTAAGTATTTAAGTTTTTTTTATAGTGAAAGTCAAAGTAATTTTTGTTAAAAAAAAACAAGTATTTTAGTAATTTTAAAAATTATTGCGATGGGAGTAGACCTTACATATAGTTATAAGAAAAACAGCTTGTGACGATTCCCACCACACAGCTGTGAGTATGATCATCACACGTGCATTGACACCTGGATCCTTAAAAATATTGCGCGGCTTGTCTTGGACATCGCCCCGGCAACCTTTGACACCTATTCCGCGACGTACCGGATGCAACCCGAGGGGGAAGGAAGCCGCTTGCGATGTTCCCGAACCCAAGAGAGGGAACAGGAGATGCTCTGAAGGCTTAGGTGAGAACAGACACCAAAAAAAACTCCTCTCTTACAGAACAACAGAATTTGGACTTAATATAATCTAATTGCCGTCCATCCGGTATAGTGATCAGTGAAGCTGACTGCGGTGCCGTAGGGACTGGGTTCGAATCCCGGAGAAGGCATGGGTGTTTGTATTGTAATCCTTTCTTCTGTCTGTGTTGTATACCCCCGTGTTATACATTGCGTGGTGCATGGGGTTACAATAAAACTATAAAATGCTACTATAAAAAAAGCAATTTGATAGATTTGATTGATAGAATTTCCAAGTACATTGTTCTCCAATAATAGAATTTCTTAGTATAATGGGACATCAGTGGGCCAATCAGAAAAGGCTGTTGGGCCTCTGCTTCAGTATCACTGCCATGGGGGGGGGACATCTTTTCCACATAGGTAAGGTCCCTATTAATAATGTGTTTTTAGCGCGTTTTTCACATAGTGGAACAAAAGCGCTATTAGGACACAAATTTCGTCTTCGTTCCATATTTTGTCATTCCCTTTTCTCAGCCAATAAGCAACCAATTGACCTCGGGTTTTCGGCATTTGGTCGCATTTGTGCCCTAGATGAGCCGAAACATATTTGAATTTTCCCATAGTTTTCCCGAATTTTCCTACAAAGTTTCCTGAATTTCGCTAGTTTATAACAAAATTTTCTCAAATTTTACCTAGTAAATCTAGATAAACTTTAAGTACTGTAGTAGTTAAGTTATTATTAATTGTACATACTTTTTCTTGTTAAACTTAAAAGAATAAATACATAGAAGCGAGTTTTATGCCTAGACAAGGAGTTAAGTCACCTTGTCCGGGCTTTTGTAGCTTCTGTAAAAAAAAAAAATTTTTTTTTTTGCTTTTTTATAGTGCTGATACAGATTTGTGTCATTATTTCTTTTCAGCTCAATAGTAGTACATTTAGAGGAGTGGTATAGTACTACTTTCTGTTAGTAAAAAGTTCTTTAGTTGCATTATTGTAAAATACAACATGTGAAAAACGCGCGAAAATTACTTGGCCCATGCCAATGATTGATATCTTGTTTTCTCCTAAAATCCGTGATCCACCTTTTTGCACAATCCTCGTTAGTGTTATGATGAAACGTGAAATGTTTAGTTTATAAATGATATTTGTGAAGGAGCAGAAAGGAAATTTTAATCGTAGTGTAAATATTTTATGAAAGTATAAATCCTATTAGCTTTCAATACCAAACATCAATATTGATTTCTTACGGGCATATCGATAGAAACGGTGAAAGCATATATCTTGCTTATTCTGGTATATCAGATAGACAGCTATTAACAGTTTAAAATGTAAATGAACTTATCTTTATAAATAAAGCTCTATCATTGTTAAATGCTTCATCTAGCGGTAATGTATTTACTCTACACAAATAATACTAGCTAATTTCATAAATGATTTGTTAAATGGTGTTTATAGAAGATACGATATTCATAATTTAATAAATCAAACTAATAGATTGGAATTTTGTTTTGTTTAATATATTATTAAGATTCCGCTATCGCATGGGAAATAGCTTTAAGCAGCAGAGAAGGCAGTTACTGGGAACCGCAAATAAAAACCTGTTTATCATTAATCAATATCAAAAGACCGGCTTTTATATTAGACCTATCAAGACGATAGTGGATTAGTGAAAGCTGTGAGAGAGATAGAGGGTTTCGCCGAAAACGGCGTTGAATGAAAGAGTGTACACCGAACTGTTTGCCTTGCGAGGCACGAACTTTTTAATTAGAAGAAAAATAACTCCACTCGCATTGTACGCATTATGTTAATATCACAATTTGACCTGATTGTGATAATATTATAAGAACGAAGAACGAAAATCGTAGTTTAATTTGGGTGTGGACGTTGTTCTGTTTTTTGTTTGTTTCCCAACCTCTTTCTGTCTGTTTTCTCTCACTAACTCCTATTTGAATCTAACTCTCCATTTGTCTACCGGCAGCCTCTTCGTGCCGTTATTGTTTTTTCAACACTTGATAAATCGAAGAGATAATGGGCATTTCCATTTCTTGCTTTATATTTTTCTGATGTAACCGTCGAGTGATTAGTAGTGCTTTGTGGCAATCGCAGGTTTTTGTTAAGGCTTAGCGAGCGCGTGTCTTGCTTGCGATGGATTTCAAAACGAAATGTGTTGACAAAAAATGTCCATTCATAATTGGATGTGAACCCTTTTCCAATATGTCGATATATTAAGTCACCGACCATTGCGAACATTGTAATGACGGTAATGATAAATGCAATAACGTGTTCTCCTTAGAATTTCAAAACTGACATAAGATTTGTTGTTCTGCTTGTAAAATTTGGATAAAATTTCAAAATTAAAAAAAAAAAGGTAAAGATGTTTACGCGTTAAGATACTTCAAAAAAGTTTTCAAAAAAAAAAAAATCTTTTTTTTATTTATATTTTTGAATCAAATTCATTTTATTTACCAATGTGTATTATTATTGTCGACAAATAAGAATTTTTTAAAAGAAGTTTTTACCCAAAGCAAACGTTGCCAACAGCGTAGGGCTTGAAGTGATTGGCTGAATACACATGAATGCAGTTTTCATGTGTTTATGGCACACGGTGGCCGTGGTAGCCTAGTGGTCAAGGTAACGGACTCGTGTCCGGCGTGTCATGACTTCGAGCCTAGTACCGCTGAGTGAGTGAGTGAATATTAACGTCGCACTGTTCAGCTACACGAGGGCTTTTGGCGACGGACCGTAGTACCGCTGAAGACCCGCCATAGAGGGGAGCGATGCACGTTAAATCTGTCGAGAGCTCAAACGTCCTCCCGTTGGTGTGGTGTGGTAGTTAAGAGAGGAGGGTGCCAGCTCAGGTGTCGTCCTCGTCACTTGACCGTGGTTCACAATTACGAGGTCCGTCGCCAAAGGCCTTCGAGTAGCTAAACAGTGCGACGTTAATACTCACTCATTCATTTATGAAGTCTCATGAATTTAGCCCAAATCATCTTGTATTTTAAAATAATTGTTTATTTTTTTAAATGTTAAATCTTGACGGATTTTTTTTTGTATACTTGTAAATATATATTTTTTTAAAAATTTTGTCATTTTTTAATTTGTTATCTCCGAAATGAGCTGACTTTTTTTTCTTTGAAATAAATTTATTTAAATTTAAGTTGTCTATGCGTTTTCTGTTGTCTTTACGCTTAAAAACAACAACATCGAATACAAAATGAGAACTAAAGAATTTGAGAAATCTAAAATGGTTGGAACATGTGTGTGTATATGATGAGTTAAATTTATTACTGTAGCGGTCATAAGATTTTTAATTGTTTTGTTTTCTATGAAATTTTCAAGAAAAGATGAAGAAACTCTTTTATATACACGCAATTTTTTATTTTTAATAACAATTTAAAAAATTTGTAATATTTATATTTTGTTTAAATTTTGGTTATCTTTATCTCATTATAAAAGAAACCACTTATACTAAAATAATTTTAAAGCCTATTAAGCTTAAATAATGATTTTTTTATCTGTATGTATATATTATCTTTTATATTTTCAAAAATCCTTTAATACTTATTTTAGATAATTTATAAGTAATAGTGAAACATCAAAGTCCTTTTGATAATCTACAATTAAAATTAAGTTAACATAATTAACTTTTAAAACTATTGTGACCAACGAGCAAAGAAAGTTTAGTGACAAACAAGAATTGCCAAAACAGTTGATAGGGACAGGCAGTCCTTTGTGAAATAGTTAATGAAATTTTTTAGTTTATTTTTAAAATTCTAAGTATTAAATACCAAACTTTATTCAGATTGATTTCCAGACTGTTGCAAATAAAAAATATGCTACTTACTGAATGGTACAAATGAAAACATTATTTAAATTGTGTTGAATCATAAGAAATCAAAATCGGTTTTCTTACGAAATGGCTTAATTGAAAATTCTTTAAAATCGTCTTGGATCCACTTTGAAGTTGATTAAATATTCCAAATAAATAAATAAATAATTGCCTATTCGTAACAAAGTAAACAAATTCTCTCTCGATGAAGATTCATCTTGATGATGTATCAAATTAATTATTACTCCAGTTGAAAGAGTAGCAAACGAGCATGAACAACAGGAAAAAAAGACTCATATTTGAATTATTCAATTAAAACTAATATTGGTTTAACAGTCCAGTTATTTTACCCTAAGGACCAGCTTCAGTAAAAAACAAATAAATATTTCTGGAATATCTCATCTCCAAAAATTCCGTTCCATGGACCAGTAAACCACCTGTAACTAGCCAATCAATTAGAAAAGCTTTTAGACATCGCCGAAGAAATAGAGCACGAGAAAGACGAGGGGAAAAAAGACAAAAAGAAGAATCGCTTTTACCGCTCGTCCCTGTTTTTAATCCTCAGTCGATTCAGGTCACAGTCAAAAAACGTTCTCGATTATTTCTAACGAAATTGCCCTTTTAGTGGTTAAAGAAGCAGTTTTCTTTTGATTATTTTGTCCAACGAAGTGAAGTGGAGGGAAAAAAATATTGTCCAAATAACGCAGGGAATTGATCACTATTTTTATAAGGTTATAAAACCAGGTTAGTTAAAAAAAAAAAAGTCAGAAGTAGCTAATTTACGATAGCTTTTAATGTTTATTTTTTTTTCGTGTAGCCAACGAGCTTCGATTTTGCTGAAAGATGCACTTAGGAGAGAGAAACGAACAGAAATAGGTGTGTCGGGTAATTAGAACCACGAATTTAATTGCGACAACATTTACAGAATCACTCTTGATAGCGCCGATATGTCGTGTTGTACTAAGATAAGTGAATGAGTGTTTATTAAGGCCGCTCTATAAAGCAATATGAAGGCTATTGGCGACGGACTTCGTAATCTCGAACCACGGTAAAGTGATGAGGGCGACACACACCTCATCTGACAACCCACTCTCTTAACTTCCACGCCAACAGGAGGATTTTGGGCCATGGCAGATTTAACGCATATTAGCAGGGACGTCTTAAGACTTTTTGAGGCCCTGAGCCCAAATATATCTTAAGGTTTTTGAGGCCATAGGCCCAGAGACATCTTAAGATTTTTTAGGCCCCGGACCCCTATTTAAGAGTAGGCCCTACCTGTGACCTTTATAGTAGGCAGTATACAGCATGTATTGTCAAATACTCGTACAAACGTTAATTTGAAACAAATGATTGTGTATGGCTCACAGTCTCACAAACCAGCTCGACCGAAGCAGCATTCCGACTAAATGATCGTTTATGGAGCTACGCCAAGGCCTAGGCATGGTCAATGGTCATGCCACTGTTGACAGTTGACATGTAGTTTGAAATTCCATGTTTTTAAGAGAATATGTTCCGGAATAATATTCGAATATTAAAATTATTCAGATCATGATTTTAATAAAGACGATGCAGAACTAAACGAGCCCTCCCCCAACGGTGAGGCCCTGGGCCCAGTTGGCCCATGACTTAAGACGTCCCTGTATATCAGTCCCTCACTTCCCAATAGATCTTCAGTGGCACTGGGGTTCGAACTCATTGCACACCGCCCATAAGTCCGTGATTAGCCAATTAAACGCGGCCAATTTAAGGTGAGACTTTAAAATGAATATTAAGTTTCTGTTAACAAAGCTTTAAAGTTTGTATTGATTTGTTAAGTAAAATAATTTATTTTTTTAGCATCTTACCGATGAATCAATAAAGAAACCTGTTAATGATTGATGAATTGCTCATTAATGATGTATTTAAAGACAATGCGAGAATAACTGCTGACAATCACGTGATACTGAACCGATGTCAAATGACGAGGACGTCACCTCTGACACCTATGTGAGAACTTTAAGCCTCGTGTAATGTTTTCCCGTAACACAGCTGAAAAATCGGCTTCTTTTTGTGGATAGGATAACTGCGTTCCTATGCACACGTGCACCCTTAAAATATCGCGAGGTCTTGTCTCTGGTCATCACTCCGGCAATCTATAGCACCATGAGGAACCCCCTACTACACCCACGAGCCGGATGTAACTCGAGGATAAAGAGGCTGACCGCTACCATCCCGAGACCCTAGAGAGGGCAGAGAGAAGTCCATTGGAAAACTTCGAACTCCTCCCTCACAAACAACAGAATTCGGACTCTAATGAACTAACCAATCTTTTTAATAACTTCAATGTATTTTCTGTAATTAATAGCTGTGACGTAAATAAACCAAATATTCAAATTAATAAATATAACGCTACCATTATTTATCTCAAACGTCACACTTGTCAAATTTCAAGTTGCATGTCAATTACAATTGTATTGGTTAACATGTATTTATTGTGGATAATAAATTTCCAAGGATGTAATTTGCTAATATGAAGTATATTTTAATACAAAGGGTATAGCAACTCTAGACTTATTTGGAGTAGGTCCCGAATGTGTGTTTTCAAGCATATTACGTGTTGCATTTTGATACTTATCGATTTCTCTCAATGTATTTTTACTGACACTACTCCGCTAATGAAAGTATTAAGCTAAGAATTTATAGTGATGAATATAACTTCAAGCTAAAATTCTGCGTAAATTTTTCTATTTTTTAAAAAAAAAAATCAGTTTTGAAATAATAAAAGCGTGTTAAAAATCACACACACTCTCCATGTGTTTCTGTTGATTTCCGGTTTTTTAGTTAAGCTTTCTTGAAACAGAACTTAATTAGGTGTTTCTGCATTTCTTATGCTGTTTCCTCACAAAATTAAAATACAGTCGACTCTCGATAAATCAAACCTTCGATAATACGAACCTTTCGATAATTCGAAGTATATGCTCGGTCCCTAGAAAAACTCTCTTGATATTTCGAATTAAAACAATACATTTTGGTACACTCAGTATTTCGAAGTAAAATCTGTAGCTGGCCAGACTACAACACGCAATAATTCGAAGTTATCTTAGAAACTCACTATCATGTACAGTCTTGTAGCAAACAGGTTGGAGCTTATATGTTTTGTGTTGTTTTGTCTCTGCTCGTCTCCCCTGTAACGTAGCCTTTTTAAGAACCATTTGTTTACTTCCCCTTCTTTGGGTTTTCCTGTTCCTCAGACAAAAAGTCACTTTTATTGCTTTCCTTCTTCAAGTGGACGTTAGATCAACCGCACCTGTTGTCTGCCGTCCATATCGTTCCTTTAACACGTGGCCTTGCTACACATGTGTTCAGAAAGGATGGTTCGCTACTGTGAAGAAGAATTGCGTAGGATTGTGTATGCATGAATTGAATGTATTCTTTTAATACATGACTTTTAACGTCTGTTTAATATTTATACAGACGTATAAATGTATAATATGCACTTTTTAAAAATACTTTAAAATAATTTTATACATATGTAAAACTGTTGTTTTATTACATAGTTTCAAATTTAAATGTGCTAGAAAAAAAATTTCTCTTCATGTATTTTGGGAGTTTTTTGATAATTCGAACTTTTTCATTGGTCCTTCGAATGATCGAGAGTCGACTGTATATATCGCTTATAGTATAAGTGATAACAGTACGGTAAGTTAATTAAAATTTTGAAAATATCTCATCAGTTTTACGAAACAAAATCTTGCATCACACTCAGATATTTTATTGCAAAAGACTGCAATTAAAGTGGGAAATTTTTAACGAGTAAAATCTTATAAATCAGATAATTTACTGAATTTTTTGAAGTTTTCTAACTATCAATTATTGAGCTGTTATTTTTATATAAATTTGAAAGAAATGATTTTTTTAGTTGCATATTTATGTTGGAAATAAGTATAACTATTTTCCTATAAACTTCCGTAAGATCTATCTATAATTATATCCTGCTTATTTTCCAAACAGTTTTCTTCCAAAATACCTAAAACGGAAGTATTTAAATCGGTTTAATATCATTTTAAATAATTTGAAATATTGTGAATCTAAGACAAACTACTCTTTTTAGAAGCTCATTTTATACCAAACCACGTGTAATTGGTCTGAATTTCAAGAAAAATTAATGCTTCTTAAAACTTGTTTACCAAAACGAATATTTTCCGAGAGTTTCTTTTAGCTCAACAAAACAAATTCCAACAAAGGAAAACCAATAAAAATAAGCATAAAACTGAAGGGGAAAAAAACCAGCCTCAGAATTATTGGATTTTATGTGAATTACCAGAAATAAAAAGAAAGAGAAGAAAAAAAAAAGGAAATATCTTCATTCACAACATAACATTATCATTCCTGACTCTAATAGTCACTTTTCTTGTCCGGCGTTTTCCCAGCAGTTTTCTACTTTTTCTTGTAAACCTACCTGCCCATAACACTTTCGCTTGACTGAACATGACAAATAAATATCAGGGAGACTTAAACGTGTTACAGGCTGTGCATAACGCGGTCAAATCCCGCCATATATCAAGTCTTATTAGAACGTCTTTTGGCTCCTGTTCCCTGCCATGAATATTGCAACGTCTCCTGCCAGCAAATGATAGAGCGGTCGGTGCTTCGAATGCGTGAGAAAGAAGTTTCAGGGAAAAATTTCGCTTTATTAAACCGTTTTTGATAAATAGGCGGTGCAGAAGAGCTGAATAATAGTGTGTCTGGGTATATATGGTGGTGTGGAATTATGCCTAGTCTCTCATTTGCATTATTATTCGCTTAAGGAGGATTATCAAAAGACCGAGTCTGTAGTTAGGTGTTTTTTGTTTCGATAAGTACTTGCGAGCCAAGAAAAATCTCGAAAAAGGATAAAAACAGTTATTTACCTCTTAAAATATTTACCTAAAAACGCGTCTCTTATGAATAAGTAGATTTAAATTCTATAAATAATGGTCTTTTTTTATGTTTCTTGGTATTTAATAAGAAGACGAATGGTAGAAACTATAAAAAAAACCCAGGACATCAAATCCTCCCCCCCCCCTCCATAATACAAATGACCTTGAAATTTTTATAGCAATAGGGGTGAGTGTTTATTAATGTCACGCTATAAAGCAAACCAAGCAGTGGCGTAATGTACACCCCCGCATTGCGGGGGTCCCAGGATTTTAGGGGATCCAAAGCCTGACTGACGCCAAGTTCATATGGTTCTGCTGTCCTTAATAAGATCCATCTTGGGGTCCAAAACCTGGCTTTGCAAAAGGGGGGGGGAGCCTAATATTCTCCGTTACGCCACTGAACACAACGGATATTGGCGAAGGATCACGTAATTTTGAACCTCGGTCAAGTGACGAGGTACCCCCTCTCTTAACACCACCACACCAATAGGAGGACTTTAAGCCACGGCAGATTTAACCAGTTCAAGTTCATGACCATAAAATCACCAAGATGACCTTGAAATTTTGATGGCAATAGGAGTGAGTGTATGTTAACGTCACACTATTCAACAACAAAAGGGCTATTGGCAACTGACCTCGTAATTTTGAACCTCGGTAAAATGATAAGGGTGACACCTGAGCTGTCATCCCCCTCTCCAAACCACCAAACCAAACGAACGAGAGGACTTTGAGCCATGACAAAATGTGCATCAGCCCCTCCCTTTACGGGGTGGTGAGTGAGTGAGTGAGTGAGTGAATATTAACGTCGCACTGTTTAGCTACTTGAGGGCTTCTGGCGACGGACCTCGTAATTATAAACCATGACCAAGTGACGAGGTCGTCACCTGAGCTGGCACCCCTCTCCTAACCACCACACCACACAGATGGGAGGATGTTCGAGCTCTCGACAGATTTAACGTGCATCGCTCCCCTCCATGGCGGGTCTTTAGCTGTACCACGCTCGAACTCATGACACGCCGGCCACGAGTCCGTTACCTTGACCCTAGGCTACCGTGGCCATACTGATCTGTGGTATCAGGGCTCGAACTCAGACTCTCCGTCTACGAGCTCGTGTCCATGACCTCTAGGCTATCGCGGTCACTTAATAGCAAAAGGATTTTGTTTAATTTTTTTGCTAAATTACTGATCTATTATAATGCCTTTTATTACAAAATTATTTAATTGTATAATTTTGTTTTAATGCAATAGAGAGAGAGTTTTCTTCCCTTTGCTGTTGTACAGATTTAGTTGTGAACTGTAGGGATAAATTTCGAGAAAGACAGTAAAAAATTAAATTATAGACTCGCCATTCTACATACCGGGGTTTATATTTATTTATTTTCAGTCTGGGTCATGCTTTGGTTCAAACCTTTTCCGAGTAAAACATGACTCATCCTTTTGTTATCAGCAGATATTGTGGTCTCCACCTAACCGTCTCTTTGTCGAATCAAATGCCCCATTATGTCTGTAGTTGTTCAAATAATTACTGTTTTATTTTTCAGTCTCAAACGTGAATAATAGCAAATTTGGGGAAATTTAAAGAAACACAGCTGCAAAATATTTTCCATCGTTAAAATTAAATGTCGATAGCATGCGATTAAAGAGAAATATAAAGAACACTGTGGTGTGTTGATGCTAATAGAAAAATTGAATTTGAACTATACTACAGTTGTTGAAATTTTGATATTTTTCTCATTTATTGTGCCTATTTTTAATGACACAATATGTGTATAAGTTTTAGCTATGGTAGCCAAGTAGTTAAAGCTCAGTGGTTCAGTGGTAGCGTATAGTGCTTCCACACCACAGGTCCGGAATTAAAATCCCGGGATTGAACAAGATCGACTCAGCCTTTAGGTTGATAAATGAGTACCAAGTTTGCTTGGGAACTAAACACTGAGGGTTTCACGCCAGATTGACCACCTGACCGGAACATCTGCTCATGCTATGCAACGCCCAAGGTCGCGTAGACTGAGATGGGCACAGTAGGCCTTGGCCTTCATGGGTTGTTGCGCAACTGAGTTTAGTTTAGCTTAGCCTATTGTCACGGACTCGTGATTGGCGTATCGTGAGTTCGATCCCTTGTGCCACTGAAGATCCGCCGTGTAGAGGGGTTGATGGAAGTTAAATCTATCAAGGCTCAGTCCCCCTGTCGACGTGGGGTGGAAATTCGAAGAGGGCAACCAACTCAGGTGTCGTTCCCGTCTCTTAATTGCGGCTCGAAGTTACGAGGGGGCCACGATAGAAAGACAGTTCAGAGATCAATGTCACAGACTTATGGCTGGCATGTCATGAGTTCGAGCGTAGTACCACTGAAGACCGCCGTTCAGAGGGGGCCGATGCACATTAAATCTTTCGGGGCTGAAACGCCCTCCCCAATGGCGTAACGTTCACCCTCGCAACCTCCGCATCGCTAGGTGTGCCAGGACTCTAGGGGACCCAAAGCCTCACTGACGCCAAGTACATATTTAACCAATTTATAAAATTTTAAAGGCAAAACCTGTCTTTGCAGGGGGATCCTAATATTCTCCATCACGCCACACTGGTCCTTCAGTGGATGCGATGTAGAAGTTAATAAAGAGGGGGGGGGGGCTGGGTGCCAACTCAAATGTTGTCATGGTCACTTGATCATGGTTGAAAATTACAAGATCCATCGCCAATAGCCCTCGTTTTGCTTTATAGTGCGACGTTTATAAATACTCTCTTACTCATTCACACATTATTTGTATAAGTTAATAATGAATTAAAGGGAATTAATCACTTTCTGGATTTGATATTATTTGCGAAGAAATTTGGAACCAATCCCTTATGATTAAGGGGAGGAGTGACATATTATCGATGCTTGACTCCATTACATGTAAAATTGACGACTAAAAAAAACAACTGACATTCAAGTAACACAACGAATTGCAACTGGCATTCATTGACCATTAGTTCTTATCGCTATCCAATCAATTTTCCAAAGAAAACATATCGAGAAAGCCTGATTGTTCCTCGACGTTAAAAAAAACCACCATCACTAGGACTTCTTAGACCATTATCGGCGCATTGTTCGCAATGGAAGATGTCAGAAGGAACATCCACTTGTCCGCAAAAAGGCAGCCGATTTTCAGAACAGAACGGTTCATGTCGTTCAACAACCCCGTCGCATCTGGCTATTGTATGCCTTTATCAATGACTCTATTCGATGTTTATCGGTGCTAATAGCATACCTTGGCGTGGTTTTCCCAAGGTCGGATTCGATGCTGGACGGGGAATTCGAGCCATCAAAAAGCGCATTCGTGCGCGAACACACCAGCCTTCGATTTTGGCTTTTTTTTCGCAGTGAATGGTGTTTTCCTTAGGATGCGTCGTTCCAGTGAGATATGCTAATCAGGGGAAGGTACTTGGTTATTGGGTTAAAGAGTGTTTTCGAGCGATTGAGAGTAAACAGGACCCTCCTCTCGGTCCATCTTGTCACGGTGCGTTGGTGAGGATTGAGGAGAATTACTCTAATAACTGGCATTAAATCTAGGAAAACTTTTATAGAAGGTTCTGTTTTTCTTTTCGTTTGATGTAATGAGCTAAAACAGGCTTTCACAGAACACGTATTTCTAGGAATTTCTTAAATAACCCATTAGAAAACTTTTTTGTTAAATAAAATTATTTACTTGTGATTGTGTTCTTGAAAAATAAGGGCAATTTTGGTTTTAAACTACGTAAATTAATTTTGAACGGGATGTGATGAAAAATCGAATATCGTGAATGCTACTCATGAAAGTTTTCCAAGATATATGTGGTACAAAAGTTATTCATTTATGCATACGTTATATAATCGTTAAAAATTATAATTTCTTCAGATTGTATTGTTAGTATTTTTTTCTCTACATTTTGTTTATAGTACCTTTTCAAAACCCAATGGTAACATATATAAAAAAAATTTTTTTACGCAATATCTTTCTATTTATATTAATTTTTCACTTATATGTAATATAATATACATAATATCTAAAATGTATTAAATAAGTAATTTTAAACTATAAATATTAAATTTATAAAAATAAATATGGATTTATTTTTCTTCATGGTTTTTTCATCAAACATAATTTAAAATATATAACTTGTTCTCTCTCTCTATCTTCCACCAACCCTTCAATTCTTCACCTGTAAAAGTTTCACCCATGACATTTTTTTCTGTACTGATCCATGACAGACAGAACATAGATTATTGTAGATATTTTTAAAAACAACTCTCTTGTATAACAATTAAAAACCAAAATTCTTTAATACACCATTTTTTTAAAAAGCAGTTAAGAACTAATAATTATTGTGGTTGAATTTATATAAATAATGTCTGCACAAGAAAAACATTTGACATTCTAGTATTTGTTGGAAAAAGAGCTTTTTTTAATATAATAGGAGTAGTATATAAATAACATTTATAAAAATAATATTTACTACTATGGAACATAAAGTAAGTTCAATGGTATCAAAGCTCTCCAAAAATAAACTAAAAATATTTTAAGCCTTCGTTGTCATCTCAAAATAACTACTCTACCATTCTTAATTTGAATAGAGTTGTAGAGAGATTTTTTTTATTTATTGTATATAGATGTAACTAAAAACCGGAATAATGATTTTGCTGTCAGGGTTTTGAGATGGTACGAGGTTATATTTAGTTCTCTTGTGTATTATTTAATTTTTCAAGTCTCAATTTCACTGTCTCGCAAAAGTTTTTTTTTAGTAAAAAATAATTTTGCCCGCAATACTCTTCGTTTACATGCATACATATATTTTTTAAACCTTTTCTTTGTCATGTGTATAAACAGGAGTATAGCGATAAATTTTTCATTGGGGGAGGGCATTGCTTTCAACTTCAACCCATATCTCAAAATTAGTCTCATACTTAATTGCTCATTTTCAAGGTGAACAAAATGTTTATGTGGAGTACGGATTTCATATTTATCTGAACAGTTTTCAAAATAAATATTTTATTTTATTAGAAGTGACCTTTTTAAAATTGTAGTATATAGCAATTTTTATTTGGAGGAGGGGGTTACAACCCCCACATACCTCTATCGATTCACCGTTGTACATATATGAAGGGATATTAGTAGCTCTTTTTGTTGTTCTATCAGATAATATTAAAAGAAAAAAATGCCAACTTTTTAAAGATTTCTGATGACTTGTATATAATCACGCATTTTTATCAACATGTTGAGTTATTGTCTATAAAATTTTTTTTTCATTACTCTTGAATAATGTTTGTGATAACGCATCTATAGTAACAAATAAATTTGCTTTAGCTTGCCATCAAAAAATATTTCTTTCTGAAATATATTTATTGTTATGTGTTAAATTTCAAACCTGAAATTTTAATTTCTAGGAGTTTCGGAAATTTGAAAGTGTTTATCAGTGAGATTCCCAAAGAGGTCTATAGAGACTCCCAGGGATCTTTGACAGGGGTCCGCGCCAGTAAAAAAATAATTTGGGGGTCCATGAGGTGTAAATCGGTATCTATAATAGGGTTTCTCATTAAACAAGAGATCATGACTTTAATCTTTAAAAAAAAATTGATCTAGTGGAAACCAGATTTTACCAATTTAACTGATTTATTTACTAAACTTAGTGAGGTTAATTTGTGGTTACTAGGTACGAGCATAAATTTTATTAAGACAAGGACCTTTTCAGCATTTCTTTTCAGAATTAAAATAAAGAAATGTTATATATTGGACGTCGCAATTTTCTCAATTTGTCACAGACAATCTGTCAGGACATTTTATTCTACGTTCAATATTTAAACGCCCATTACTCAGATTTTAAAACTAGGTTTTAGATTGCTTTTTTTATAGTAATACCACAGTAGACAATGAATTCATATAGTCACATTGAAAAAAAGTCTTACTATAATAGGAACTGATCAGAATAGGCCCTAACGATCTTAAACTAAAGTTTAGAAACGAATGCCAGCAATTTTGGCTTTAAAAAGACGTACCTGTTAATTGTTGCGTATTATGGAATATCGTGAGAAAGTTTTTAACTGCTTTTCCTAGTGAGAGGGAGTTTCAGTGAGTTTGTCAATCTCAAAAACAAAAAGTGTGTGGGGGGAGGGAGGGGGGAACTGGTTACGTACTAACAAAGGAGTTGTAGGTTTAAACCTGAGTAAATTGATTTTAAGTTTTGAAAATTTGTTATTGAAGCACCAGATTCATCCCTCTCATTAAAAACATTTGTTTGTAATGAGAGGGTATTAACTTAATTTATTTTAACTTTAATTTAATTCATTAACAAGTACTTAAGTTTTAAACGCTATACTTCACTACAGTTAGAAATTTAATTCTTTTCAAGTAAGTAGTAGTACCAGCTGTCAAAAAGACATTTAAATGGATAAATTTGTGAAAATTCAATATTAGGTAAGCAAGGGTCAACCCGAAACCGAAAAACATGGCAAGGGGTCTAAGAAAAAAAGTTTGGGAACCTCTGGTGTATGAGCTACATTATCAAAAATAAAGTTGAATAATAAAATCATACTTAGCCAAACAGATAAAAAAATATTCACTTGCTCACGACACAAAGAATCATTAAAAAATACAGGAATAAATTCTTAAAATGTTTTTTTTTTTTAGTAAATACATTCAATTAAATATTTCTTTTGCAAGACCTTTTCTCGAAAGCAATCCAAACCTTTTCCTAGGAAAAATGTCTCCGTCTACTCTATTACCAAACCACCAACATAATCAATCAACTTTAAGTATTTGGCCTTTGATTAATATTGCATCAGTTAACCCGCTAAATCACCTTTCAGAGGAAGATTTGTTTCTTCTAATGCTTTCAGAAGAAGTAGCGAAGCAGGATTTTAAATACCCAATTACCTCGCAAATGATACTTGTTGCTCTCACTTCTGTATAATAGCTGTAAGCATAAGGCCATGCTATCATTTTTTTTTACCAAACTGGTGACCTTACAATCATGTAAGCGTTACGGGCACACTGGCTAATTGGAACCGGAAAAAAATGGGTGCTGGCAGGCAAACAGGAGACCATTCGACCATCTATCTATTGTTGTGTGGAAAACATACAGGCTTTCACACTATTCGTTGGTTAGGGGGAATTCTAGATGAGGATGGGAAACCTGTGGCCTTCTGTATGGATCCAAGTTAAATATTTTCCATTTAATTTATGTAATGATTAACAATGATTTGATTCACACATTAACAAAGTTTCATTGCTTGATTATTGAAAGTAATTAAAAATTGAAGGCTTGCCTTTTCACAGTATAAAATAATGATTCTTATTCGAAACATTTTAAACACGAACAAGTATAAAATTTTTTTTTTAATTCAATTCCTACTCAGGCCAAAAAAGAAAAGAAATATTTTTAGTTACTTTTTATTAAATAGTTACAATTATTATATAAATATGTATATACATATGACAGAATCACAATATTGTGACAAAACAGAAAGCAATTTTTCTTGCAATTTTTCATTTTCCTTTCTATATAAGGTGTTGAACTATTTTTTGTTTTTGTTACTATTTTACTATTTATTCATTAATTTAATTTGATTATTCCAAAATAGTATAGTAAAAAAGAAATTACGTTCTCAGAAATTAGGCCATCCCAGGTGGGATTCGAACCCACGGCCTTTGGATGAGAAGTCCAACGCGCTATCCATTGTACTACAGGGACTCACAACGAACGATTTTTCCTTCTACATATGCTGTTGGACTATTATTTTTGTTTGTTACTATTTATGCATTTTTTAAATTTAATTAATGAATTAATATTTGAAAAAACTGTGTTAACATCAAGTGTCATCCACTGCAAGTTTAAAAAATGTATTTGAACTTAAATGGATGAATAGAAGGTATTTTATATATTTGAACAAGATATATAAATAAATAAATAAATATAAGGAGAGTGTGAACTAATAGAAGGAACTGAAAAAAGGGTTCCAAAATAAACTTCACTTATCTTCACTAGGTTCTAACTTCACTATCCTATAGATATCTGCATACTTTTAGATACTTTTTATTAAAGATGTGTTATAATTACATATCTACCTGCTAATAATACTACTTATATTACTTATGTTAATACTACCTTATGTAGTATTTGGTGATAAATAAAATAAAACTTTCAAAAAAATTAAAATTTCCTTTGCAGTTTATAGCAAAAAAATAGTTTTTGCCACTTGCGTGACATTTCTTTTTTTGATATGCATAATTTTAATTAATAGTAATAACAATAAGCTTTTCTAATATTTTTCATGCTTCTTTCGAATCAATTACATTTTCCATCCTTTCGATCGCTTACTTTCTTCAAAAATAAATTTTATGCAAAACCTGTTCATAACTGTTATTAATTTATGTCCATGAGCTTTTTTTTATGAATGAAAGTCACAATAATTTTATCCAACATTTCATTTATTATACAACCATTATTGCAACAAGATACAAACGATAATACCCAGAATTCAAACTGTGGACTTATTTTTCTTCAAAAATTCTCTTTAAAAATGAGTCACGGAAACAGTTATCAGTCAGACAATAATAACAAACGATTTATTTTAACGATAAATATATAATTATAGCTTCCAAACGATTTAAAATTTAAAATTAGGCCACCCTAAAAGATATTTTAACTAATTTATTTTAAAAATTGCTCCGATATCGACTTCATGCAAGTTGAAAAAAAAATATTAATTTTGAAAATAAATGGCTGATAATAATGAGTACTAGATTTGAATCGTCCGCAATTTGCTCAGTATTAATTTGGAAATTCTTTTATTGGATAAATAACAACTCCATACTCTAAATACAGAATTTAATGTTGATAAAATGTTGGTTTATTTTTATGAATTTTACTTTTTTTCTATTCATTTTTTGATATTGAAACGCGTTTACATCCCTTCTACCCTGTGACCCGGCTAGAGGTGTGGAAGAAACTAAATGATCATACGACATGATGCACTTCAATTATTTTATTTATCATTTTTTCAACTCAGAAACAAATAACACCTAAATAAGATACTAAAATCAGTAATAGAACGGGAGAAGACGAGATTCGATATCTCACTATCTTACTAGGTTCTAACTTCACTATCCTATAGATATCTGCATACTTTTAGATACTTTTTATTAAAGATGTGTTATAATTACATATCTACCTGCTAATAATACTACTTACATACTACTTATGTTAATACTACCTTATGTAGTATTTGGTGATAAATAAAATAAAACTTTCAAAAAAATTAAAATTTCCTTTGCAGTTTATAGCAAAAAAATAGTTTTTGCCACTTGCGTGACATTTCTTTTTTTGATATGCATAATTTTAATTAATAGTAATAACAATAAGCTTTCATAATATTTTTCATGCTTCTTTCGATTCAATTACATTTTCCATCCTTTCGATCGCTTACTTTCTTCAAAAATAAATTTTATGCAAAACCTGTTCATAACTGTTATTAATTTATGTCCATGAGCTTTTTTTTTATGAATGAAAGTCACAATAATTTTATCCAACATTTCATTTATTATACAACCATTATTGCAACAAGATACAAATGATAATACCCAGAATTCAAACTGTGGACTTATTTTCTTCAAAAATTCCCCTTTAAAAATGAGTCACGGAAACAGTTATCAGTCAGACAATAATAGCAAACGATTTATTTTAACGATAAATATATAATTATAGCTTCCAAACGATTTAAAATATAAAATTAGGCCACCCCAAAAGATATTTTTACTAATTTATTTTAAAAATTGCTCCGATGTCGACTTCATGCAAGTTGAAAAAAAATATTAATTTTGAAAATAAATGGCTGATAATAATGAGTACTAGATTTGAATCGTCCGCAATTTGCTCAGTATTAATTTGGAAATTCTTTTATTGGATAAATAACAACTCCATACTCTAAATACAGAATTTAATGTTGATAAAATGTTGGTTTAATTTTTTATGAATTTTACTTTTTTCTATTCATTTTTTGATATTGAAACGCGTTTACATCCCTTCTACCCTGTGACCCGGCTAGAGGTGTGGAAGAAACTAAATGATCATACGACATGATGCACTTCAATTATTTTATTTATCACTTTTTTCAACTCAGACACAAATAACACCCTAAATAAGATAACTAAAATCAGTAATAGAACGGGAGAGAGACGAGATTCGCGTTTAGGGAGAATATGTTCAATAATGCAGGCTTTCTCTCTCTCTCTCCTCCTCTAATATTACTTTACACATATTTAATGTCCTCACTACTACCATAACGCTCTAATGATTAACTTAAGACAAAGGGACACAATACCTGACTTTTAGGCAGTCTTCCAATCAATTGCAATTAGGCTTTAACTCTTCTTCGTTAGCTTAACTTATCACTTTCTTGTTATCTAACTTCTGGCTTTTTTACTTTTTGTTTATGTCTACACTTCACTGCCACTTCATTTCACTTATAATCTACTCACAATTTACTAACTCTCCAACACGCGAAGAAAGAATATATACATCAAACTTAATTTGCATATCACGTTTTTTTTATATTTCGAATAAGATTGGTTGAAAATGCTGGCCCAAAAGAATTCCCCAGAGGGTTAGTGGAAGGACGCGTACAGATCCGTCACAATGTTTACGTATTATACCGTCGACCCACTTTGTTAAAGCAAAAGACTTCACCAAATGCTGCGATATACAGCCAATAGTGGAAACCATCCCTGCGCACGTTCGACAGTATTTGGCGACATTTTGTGAATCGGTGATTTATTTTCGTTTGTCGAAATTGGTCGACGGAATAATAATTAATTACCCATTTTATTTATCATTTTAGACAGAAAAATATTTTGGAAACATAAAAAAATAGCTGTAGACTAACACATCGCATTCTATTTCTGCCATTTGAATTCAACAATTTATCGTTAACACTTTACTTAGACTGAATTTAAGTTTATATATATATATATAGAGAGAGAGAGAGAGAGAGAGAGAACATTTATAAACCCCGTGCACCACACAATGTATCACATCACACGGGGGCCAACAACACAAAGGAAAGAAGGATTACAACACAAACATCCATGCCTTCTCTGGGATTCGAACCCAGGGCCCTACGGTACCGTAGTCAGCGTCACTAACCATTATACCGGATGGGCAGCTGTATAATTAATTTTTCATTAATGTATAAGTTTTAACTTATTTTTTTTAGCTCGAACACCAAGTTAAACGCAGAGCATTACTTAAACAATTGTTATTTTAATATTGTAATTGTTATATGGGTGACATGGTTTTTTTTATTAATACTCGAGTTTTTAAATTTGCTGTAACGAGCACTTGTTTTTTAAACTTTTATTATATTCGAGCGAAATATTTGAACTTAAGTCTTCTTTTGTCTTTCTTGTAATTGTTTGAATTATTTTTAACGACCTGGTTAAAACTCTGTTTGCGATACGTTCTCGTAAATAAGGCAAACCTAAATTTTTAAAAATATATTGTCTTTTGAAAACGTTGACTTTATACGTGGTAATGAGTTATAAGTTACTCTATTTTGTTTCAAAAGTAGTATTTCGTGAAAAATTGTTAAGAACACATTTTTATGTAAAGAATTATCTTTGCTTGTTCATTGTTTCGAAAACTATTAGCAAACAATTATCAATAAATAAAAACTAATGTCTTACGCTTTAGTATGGTTGTAGATACGATTTATGCGAGGTCTTTTGTAGTAAAATATTTGTTTTTCAGTGTTTTTTCCTTGTTATTTTGTCCTAGTTTCATTTTCCTGGCGGAATTTTTAACCTTTTTAAAGAAATTTTCTTTTTTAAAAGCTTAACTTTCTACTATTTCTTTTGATCTGTCGAAAGTTCTTTATTCTAGAGAATATAACTTTCATTAATGGTATCCGTATTTAATAGTAAATACCAAGTGAATTAGAATAAAATATTTTTTTCCTTAAAGATATAAAAACAATTTTAGTTATTTTAAAAAAATTAAATCAGATATTGTTTTAGTTAAGATTGTTCATTTTAAGTCATTTGTTTTGTTAAAGTAGTGCTCTTTTACTCAAATCCTAAGTCATTCTACGGTAAACTATAATAATAGTGATGACTTTTTGTACAACACAGACAAAAACAACCCTTTTAAAATGTTATTTGACTCCAAAACTTATACGTCCTCCCCCCCCCCTTTTCCGTTATGACTCATATGTCTAATATTATAACATTACTTAAATATAAGCGAAAATATTTCCATTTAAAAAAAAATACTACTTTCTTTATTATTAAAGCTCTGCGTATATAATGACAAAACTAGTTACATTTCAAAGTCAGTATATAGTTAAGAACATATATAGAACATTTTAGGATTGATAACTTTTGTCTACAATTTGTCTTAAGAACTGAAAAAATAAAGTATGAAAGTACTTTTTTTTCAGTTATTTTTCTTCCTTTACTGCTTTTTACAAAAGAATTAAAAATGTGTTGCTTTGAGGATAAAATTAGTAAATATACATCACTCATAGCAAAGTTTTTTTTCCGTTTAAGAAGAGATGCTAGTCTACCTATACTAATATGTGAAATGTGTTTTGCTTTTGCAATTAGGGAATATTAATTTTAGTACTGTAATATTGTAAAAATTCTGGCAACTGAAATTCTTTGTATTGGTCTTTATTTTGTACAAATTTGCTAGGATAAAAATGAATGAATTTTTATGCGCTGTATTAAAACAAGTAGTAAAATCCCTCCCCCCCCCAAATGATCCGAAATCAGTATATTAACGAAAAGGAATTACAAAAGTCATTTTTGTTGTTGTTTCTTATCCCACTTGATCTACAAAAGCATCTGTATCAAGTCCATGAACCCGCGCATTTTTAAACAATGAAGAACTGTAGAAAGATTTGAGAACAGCTGGCTCTTATGGAAACTAATACAAGCCATGATGTGGGCAGGAGGGTCACATTGCAATTCGGACAAGGAGGGTAAGCATTAAGCCCCGCCACATGCCGTTGAGCTTGAGTATGTTCACTGCGAAGCCTAGCAAGAGTAGTTTCATCTCGCCTACTGCCTATCCCAAGCAAAGCAGCACCAGGACGGTTTCCTTCATACAACTCATATACGGGGCCTGCTTCCAAGAGGAACTGATATCTTGTTTGACCCGAGTAGCAATTTCTGAAAAAGTAAGGGAGCCCCCAAGTGTAGAAGTTTTAAGGCTGCCCTCACATGCCAAACCATCTGCAATTTCATTACCGTAGACATTCACGTGTGATGGCACCCTCTGAAAAAAAGATCTTAACATTGGCACTCAAGCTATTTAATAGGTGGATAATACTCGTTCTGTCACCATGCCTCCACCATTCAGATAGATGTTGAATAGAGCTTCAGCTATCACTCAATATAAAAATATCTGTATTGACACTCCCAGTAAAGCAAAATTTTGAAGCCTCCTCAATAGCTAAGAGTTCTGCCTGAAAAACTGTGCTGTAGTCAGGATTTCTCTTACAGATCCTGATACCACTCCCCTTTTTGTTGAAAATTTCACTACCCGAGACAGCGCCTACACCCATGCTGCCATTAGTATAGATTTCTAACACATCACACAGGATTTTATGAATAGTCTCCAAAGCTGCCTAAGATTCTCACAAAGACTTTTTTAATTCAATCTAATGTTTTTGTGTACTGTACTGTCTTTGTGCGAAAGTTGAATAACTTTGATTTATATTGATATGTCTTTCATTTTCAATTCTTCGAAATCAATTATTTTATCTTCAAACGATGGAAAGTAGAAATTGAGCTGAAGGAAGCTTTTAAAGATATAAATCTCTTTTTGTATCATCGTGATAATTTTAAAGTAAAAAAAAATATTTACCTATTAGTAAAATTTGTTCGAACAATAGCGGTCTGCTTTTTAAACATTTTCAGAAACTGATTGTAAAGATAGGATAGCTTCTGATCGTGTTCATTATGTGAAACAATAGTCCGTTTTTCTGGCAATCCGCGGGAGAATAATTAGAATAGTAATTTAAAATTACTTTTGGTGTTGAAAATAGAATCTTGTGAAACTTATGAAGTTATCACAGCGTTATCGAGAATATGATTTCTTTTATTAAAATAACGCGGCAATATTTTTATTAAGTTTTGAAATAACAATTGCACAGCAGTAGGAAATTTTCTCACGTAAGCTCGTGAGGTGAAATTTTCCCAATAATATTTCTCAGAAAAATTAGTGTGGCTGCCCGTTTCTTAATATTGTTATTTCCTTAAGTCGAATTATAAAAAGATATGAACTTGGAGGAAAGTATTTTATGAAACAAAATGTGAAATTGCTATATTTTAAATAATTTAAGCATATCAAAAGTGTATATTCATACATTTAAATCCATTAAGTTTTCTTTGTCCTATTAATGTAATTGTACTAATTATAAGAACATAAATTTTTAACTTGATGAATTTATATTCTCAAAATTATGTTCGTTTTATATTTTTTAAGTCAATTAAAAAAAAAAAAAAAAAAAAAAAAAATATAAAAAAAGATATAAAAGTGTATATTCATACATTTAAATCCATTAAGTTTTCTTTGTCCTATTACATGTACTTTTTGTACTTTAAAATTATAATTTTTATCTGAAAATATTTAATTGATGAATTATCTTCTGCAAAATTTATTCATTTTTATCTTTTAGTATTACTTTTATTTATACAACTTTTTGTAACTATTCATTTAAAAAGTTTTAGAGAGATTGAGCTAAACCCCTATTATTGACGTGAAGAATTTTATCTAATATTTTCTTCTTCTATGCTAATTTTCAAAAATTATCCCTAAGCAATAATGAAAAATTATCATTCCTATGTCAAACTACAATATTTATTAGCAACGATATGCTGTTTTATTTTTAAAACATTATTCAAATTTATGATTATTATACTCGTAGCAATTAAAAAAACGTATAGAATTCCTTGAAATAAAACTAAGTGGTTTCACTGATTTCCGTTTTAAAATGTCACATTCGACTTTGCATAAATCATTTACTTGAAGCATTTTCCCCCATCATTTTTGGAAATAGGTAGAGTAAATTTTTTTTTAATTAGCACTATTAATCAAATGATTTAGACAGTTATAAGCATTCTTTTGGTATAAACATTATTTGTGGATAATTAAAAGAAAAATGTGGATAAGAATGACCCGATTCCAATCCCAAAACTAGAGTTTAAACCTGTTTGTTCTTTCCCATTATCTTTAATGGCAATTAACGAAGATATTTTTATTGCAAAATCGGGAAATAAATAACATTACTTCATTGTATTGTAAAATGAATTGTTTCAAGTTTTATTTTGCTGGTATTTGAAAAAACAATTGATTAATGTTTGTATCATGCTTTTGTACAGTAAATTGAACAAATAGTTGTCACTGAAGTTACTTCATTTGTTCGATTTACCTTGAACGCATGTTGTAATCATATCGTAATTAATTAAGAATTTTGTTTGGTTTTAAATTGCTATTTTCTTAAAGAAAATTACGTTTGTTACTTAAATAACAAAAGAGCATCGTTACTAGTATTTTAATTGTTAAATATCATTGACAATTACATGTGTTTAGATTTTGATTTAAGTGTTGCCTTAAGAATATTTCTTTTTGTATTTGAAGCTAAATAGTTTTGAGGATTCTGGGTGAATTCTTTTTGGCATTTAATAATTTATTAACATTACTATTATTATTAATTTTTTTAATTAAAGTGGCCTGCTATTGAAAAACTATGATAATGTGATTGCTTTCAAAATTGTTTTCTGAATTAATGATAATAAATTATATCTTCTGTAAGGTTGCTACGTTAATTTAATGTAATGAGAAGTTGTTTTAAATTATATTTTATTAAACGAATGCAATTCAAATACATATACCAAAAGCAAGTTTCGGGGTATAGTGCTTTAAAAAACACTACTTAAGAGCCAACCTTCCACTTATCAATAAGGACAAGTAATAAACTTTCCGAAGAGCAAATTTGCTGTTTCGTGCTCTTTTGACGGTATGTATTCTTGAAAATTTTTTTTCGAATACTTGATTTATTCACTATTTGTCGTTACGCACCTTCTCGCTGGTTATTTTATGATGTTGTATAACTATATAAATGGTTTTTAAGTTATTAATACCTAAGCTCTTGCAAAAGCTCTAGGTTTGAATTTCCAAAACAGATGTATTCTTATCTTTTACGTCCCCCCCCCTGAATTAGTTGTTGCAGAACCAAATTTAGCGGGTCTTTGCAGGACAAAAGAAACTTGTTTGCAAAATTTCATGTCTGTTGTTGTTGTTGTCCTCCAGGGTCTGATTCTCAGAAAGTCCAGCACAAAAAGAGGATCAGTATAGATATCTTTGCTTGTAAAATCCATGCAATGCATTATGTGCTCGGGGAAAGCCTGGTGATCTTGACATCTTGCACAGATGGGGAAAATGTTTTTGTTCGCTAAGAATGAGATGCACTTAATGTGACCACTAACAAGACGAGAGAGTGTAGTCTGGGAGCTTCAGTCACACTTGAGGGCGAGGGTCAGACCGGGTCTATTACCCGCATACCAATGATGAGTGGGAGGCGCCCTCCACTCCACCAAATTTTGAGATTTTTTTAACGAGTATAATTCCAGATAGGTAAGGGGGATGTGGAGAGAGTTGGAAGATTACAGCCCTCCTTTGCTAGTTTATCCGCCATTTCATTGCCGTAAAGTTCGACGTGAGATGGGATCCACTGAAAATGAACGGTACAGCGATATATGCTTCAATTTGTGCACGATGGAGGCACTGGGGTTTTGTCGCCAACAATAAACCATTTGTGCAGGTATTGAAGTGAACTACGGCCATCGGAGAGAATTCAAAGATCTCCGTAATTCTCTTTTTAGATAGAATAGCCTCAAGTCCCGCGTCAATGGCTATTAGTTCACTTTTGAAAACTGAGCAGAAATCTCGATTGCGGTTTTTCAGAGACAATTTTTCCTGTGGCGTATTGATATTATATTCTACTACCGGCCTGAAAAGATATTCTACTATCATCAGTATAAACTTTGATTGCATCAATGGGGTTGCTGTAGGTCTGTAGGTCTAATAACTCAAAAAAAAGGGAAATTTGTATCTGTAATTACGCTATAACCACCACAACATCTTTGCGATTGGTTTCTGCTAAACTTGTTCTTAGTGGAAATTTATTCAAAAGAAATATGATTGCTAAATGGCAAGTCAGTAGGATTAATGGTTCAAAAACGGTATTTTTTTGTATATAATGCCCCCGTAAGCCCCTTGTGAGTCGATTTCTGCAAAACCTGTTTTTAGCGGAGATCTGCTCAAGGAAAAAAAATATATTTGTCAAATTTTATGTTTGAAGGTCTAATATTACGAAAATGGGTATCGTTCTTATCGAATCTCTGTTCAAGAAGAGAAACTTGTGTGTCTGTTTTATGTCTGTAATTGTAACCGTTCAAAAAGGGAAATTTTTGCATATAACGCGCCACCGCAACCTTCCTTGGGATTCAATTTTCTCAAATCCCGTTCATGATGGATCTCTTCTCAAAAAAGAAATATGGATGCCGAATTTCAAGTCTGTACTCTTTATAGTTTATGAGATCTGATGAATGAGTGAGGGAGTCGTTTTTCTCCTTTATAAAAACAGATCAGAAGATATAAAAATTGAAAAGAAAATACAAATGGAACAAAAAATTCATTTGACTAAAATGTTGTACTTTTAAATTTCATAGATTCGAAAATATTGATCATAGTCTTTTTTTTATGTCATACTTTTGAATGGAATTTGACATATGTTGACTGAGATTGATAAAATATATAATGGTGCTACTAGAACTAGATTAGAATATGACTATTATTTTTTTCCTTTTGTAAATCAGAAATATCTGGAATCAGAACGATATCAAAGTAAAAAAAAAAAGACTCAAACAAATTCGTCTATTTTGTTTCCTGGAAATATGGTTTTTTTAACACAAATTCGGTTCTCGTGTCACCTAACTGTCATTTTGCATTCATACAGAACGTGCTTTATGCGTCTATTTTATCCATCTCTTTTTGCTGGCTGTCAACTAATAAATAGTTTGAGGCGATGGCGCTTTAAAAAGAAATATTGCTCTATATTTTAAGTCACTTCTATTGTTCGCCAAACTTGATGTGAAATATTACAGGCATCTGCTATCTTTAACTTTGTAGCATTCCGTATCAAGCAGAGTTAGCACTGTTGCCAATTTCATATTAAGAAGGATGACTTAATTAGTAATCTTTTTTCGTATGAATACGTATCAGCGACTATTCCACTGATGATGATGATGATAAGGAAGATGAGATGTGCAAGTACTTCACACAATCTCATTTCACAGTCACAGTTACTTGTTTGTTATTCGTCTCAGACGCACAAACAAGGGTTCATCCACCTCGACAGCTTTGTAAAAGTGAAAAGAACTGAAAAGTTGATTAATATTCAAACGAAACGAACAGTGTGTGTGTAGAAAATAAAGTTTATCTGTTTGGGAGGAGCTTGAGAATACTCATCTCTTCTTTGTTCGGCTTAACGATAAATAAATTTGTTTAATTGTGTAGAGGATAAAAAAAGACTTTCTCATAGATATTGAATTATCTACCTTTTTTCACCATTGTGTTTGTTGACTCAATAATTTTCCCAGGAAAATTTTGTGCAATATATTGCTTCTGAAGTCTATATTTAGTTTAAACTGTATTTCTGAGGTGGAGAAATTAAGTTTGTCGGTTCTTTTGCACAAATTGAGAAATATATAGAAATTTATGAATGAAAATAAATATGAATTGCAAATAAAGTAATTACAGTTTTTTTTTAAAGCTGTACATTCTTACTGCTTTTATTACGCAACGACTTAGTTAACAGATTTTCGAAATTATTAGTTTTTTTTAAATACATCACATTACAGACAAAAAACCTTATTTTTAAAAATATTCTTACTTTCACACGCACGCACGCTGTCACACACACACACACACACACACACACACAACACACAACACACACACACAACACACACACACACACACACACAAATTTTACTTAACCCTACATACCCTAAAGGGTACCTTACATCAGTAACCTCTCAGTGAGTTTATTTCTTTTAAAACTGCTACCACCAATGGCGCACACAAGGGGGGGGGCTGGGTGGTCCGGTCACCCCCCCAATGCCTTTGAGTTTTTGTTCGATTGATAATCCTTTATATATATATGTATATTTTACTTTTTTTTGTTAACAAAATCGACAAAATCAGAAGAATCAATTGGTGTTCTCTTGAGGTATGATACGAGTTAGGGGACTTTCGACCATGGACTCGCCCCTTGAAAAATTTTGTGTGCGCTACTGGCTACCGCTTATAGTTTAATTCATATTCCTGTTATTACTTACATACAATTTGTTTTAATTGAATGCCCTAGTGCTCATGATCTCGAACTCGTGATCGCTGCTGTCGATTCGTGAGTTCTAATCCTAAAACCACTAAAGATCTTCCGTATATAAAGGTTGCTGCTCGTTAAAATTTCCAAGGCTCAAAGTCCTCACGGTGGTGTGCTGTAGAAATTTGGAGCCTGGTGTTCCAGCTTCATCATTTGACCGTGGTTCAAAACGAGGTCGTCACCAAAAACCCTCGTGTTGCTTCAGAATATGAAGTAAATAAACAATTAATCGATTTGTTTCAACTGGAGCAGCACACATTCATGTTGTTGTTACTTAAGCCACCTGATCGCGACAGTAATATCAGATCAAGGCTCTCCAAATTCATCGCGGCAGAGGTCTACATTTACGCCTGTCGTTAACCGCCGCTTTGAGCACCATGCAGGTGACAGCGCGATTTTGTTGGATACGAATTACTGGCTGGATTGAATTATACGAATTGGATTCAAAAGGATCAAGAGGAATTATCCGGCAATTAATTGAAAATTATCATGTGATCCGTTTTTTGATTTACTATCGAAATTCTAGCAGTCTTCTACGTAGTATTTTAAAAGTATTTCGTACCTACAATTTGGAAAAATTTAATATTGAATTTTTAAATGATATGTCCAAGAATAATTCTTAAAATTGTTTTCAAAACATTATAATGCATTGTAACACTCAGTACTAAACAAAAGTCGAGAAATAAATATTTATTTCTAGGAATTAAAATAAAGAAATAATAAAGTATTAATTTTTGCCATCAATTTTTCACTCCAACCCTTATATTGCGAGGGAGTTTTATTTTAAAGAAACTTTCTAATGTGTGTACACCAAAATAAACGAAATTCTAGTAATTACCAATTCTTAAAAAGTCAAATTTTTCTCTCCCCCTGATCAGCCGTGGAAAAAGTATGAACAATGCATGAATAAAAAAAACACCGCTCCTCCCCCTGTTGATTCTCAGAAGCTTGGGAGGTAGACTTTTCGCGAATATATATTAAACTAAATCGTGAGAACTTTTTTTTCACTTGTACCGTTCCCAGCTATTGTGTCGGCTTTCTTTATGGAAGTCCAGTGAGACATTGCCTTTTTTCTTCTTTGGTTAACTTTAAACTTGACCTTATGGGGAATCTGTAAAGTTTCCTCAACGGGAAAAACGTGGAAGGCGTTTTATTGAACGCAATCATTTTGATATCCAGCTCAACCTATATCTTTCAATATTTTCTGTTATTGTTATTCTACATTACTGTAGAATATTGCGGTATTGTTCTTAAACAGAAAAACAAAGTTCGTAAACCTTTAACATTGCTGTAATGTCTTCATTGGGTTTTCAATTATTCGATTAACGCTGCATGCAGTTTTTGTTGTTAATGGATTGTGTTGAAATATTGTATTCGGTCGTTTCTTTAATGATGCTTTTGAAGGAATATTTTACAAAAGTTATACTCTTATAAATTAACTTATAATGATAAACAATGCAAACGCGAAGAGGAACAAAAAATGCTTCTTTCACACAGCGCAGAATGCTTGATACAGCATTAATTCTCGGTACAATTATGGTACATTTGGAACTAATTTGCTATCCGTACGCTACTCGTTTTGGGCATGATTTTGAAATCACGCCAAATAAACCACCCGGTGCGAAATAATATTCTTCCAATCAAGTTCAAATAAAGTTTTTTTAAAACTTGTACTGGATCACGCTTGATGTTAATACAGTTTTTTTCCAAATATTAATTCATTAATCACCGGTTAATTAATTAAATTAATTACCGGTTTTAGATGCCAACTTAGATTTGTCTCCATTGTTGAAACAATGCAACTGTTAAAACAATGACAAACGTTGGCGTCGAAAATCGGTTTTTCAGCCAAACAGGGTGTGCATTGTTATAACAATGCAGACAAATCATGCTCTTTTTTCAATCCCTACTATTAGCTCACTCTCTCTCTATATATATATCTTATTCAAATTTTCAATCGTTAATAAAATACTTTCCTTTCATCCATTCAAAATAGGAACTGACTTAAATTTTTTTTTTATAATACTTGATGTAATTGATTTTAACAATACATGCAGTGTTAAAATACAACACAACCATAACAACAACACATCCACTACATGTATCATTGTTAATGTATTCAGTGTTCTAGATCCATTTTAATATTTCTTTATAAATTACGCATTTTTACCTTAGCAAAAGCTTATTTTTATTTATTAAAATAGTTTAACACAACTAACTTTAATCTGAATTTATTAGTATCCAAACATACCCCGTTTGCTATTTCAACTGAAGTCGAAAACCATAAAAAGTATGAATAAATATATAGAAAATGAAATACTTTTGAACTATTGTAACTTCTTAGATACTTTTCTTCTTGAGTTATGATTTACTCTTACTCACTGTCTGAACTCAGGATATGTAATGTTATGGTCCGTTGTTCCAAGGCTATATTGATCAAAATGTCAAAACAATAACACCATGAAGTTACGGACGCATCTTAAGATTTATGATAGATCTTGAGAACTGAGATATATGCTGGATCATAAGTAATGATAACAATAGTTCATATCAATTCTTATTCGGATTTATTTGAGATTATAAGATTAATTTAGTAATAGCCCTCTGTTCTGAATTTTATTTGAAAGAATATGGTGTGTATTTAATTAGTTTTATTTCATTACATACATAACTGTTAGAAATTATATACAAAAGATTATATATTTTACATTCTAATTATTTAAGTATTTTTAAGGGAGATAACGATTGGTTTGTAAATGTAGTTTTTCTTGAAAAAAAGCTTATAAGGCCGAATCCGCAGTCTTTAGATATCTTTGCAGAATTTAAAGACAAAGGTTTAATTAAAACGAGATTTTTGACATTGTTCATTATAAACTTGATGTTTATGAATAGTTGAACTCAAATAAGTTTAGTTTTTGCAAAATATATGTTTTCAAATCACTGGGTAAAAAATACTGGATCACATTATCAAAAATTTTAAATCTCGAAATTGGTTTCAAACATAACAAGTGCCGGTTTATCCATTGGGCTCTTGGGGTGGGCGCCCAGGGGCCGGGGCCCCGGATAAGCTGGACTTAACCAGATTTTCTGGTTATAAATTTTGATCCTTCAGTGCCAAGAGATGTCTTCTGCACCTGAGCCCGAAATAAACTTAAAGCGGCACTGAACATAACAATAGTCTTACAAACGATTTTGCATTGCTATTTAATTTCCACAAGAGCAGAATATTTGTTTAAAAAATCAACCTAAAATTAATTGCTTAATACATTTAGATTTGCCATTTTAATGCCTTTTTGGAACTAATTTGATATCTGTACGCCATCTATTTCTGGCGCCAAGCAAATTTTTGGCAGTCAGTCTAGTGTTATATCGTAATATTATTGCCCTAAAGTCGTACGAAATTTTACAACTATTTAGTGGCAAATTCCGTTGCATACCGATATTAAATTAGTACCACCAATTTCTTTTCAATTAATAATTTCTCAAACATTTCTCTAGTATTTTTTTTACTTACTTTTTTTCAAACTTTTTAAAGAAAATCCCATTGGTTTTTTGGAAGCTCTGCAAAAGTTCTTTTTATAAAAATTGTAAACTTAACATTTGAATCTTAGGTAGAATATATTATTAGGATTTTGAACTATTTTTAAAAAAATATTTATTGCTGTATGAATTATGTCGTACAAGCATTTTGTTGTCGTTTTACAAGTACAATTCTTTCCCTTCTTTTTTCCCCCCTAATGAAATTGTGTGTTTTGACACATATTTTCTGCACCTTTACATTGTTCAGAATATCTACAGCCTTTATCTATGTATTCCGGTTTCTATTACAGTTCCACACGAAACAAAGCCTCTCATGTCATGGTCGCTTCAGACTACACAGTAATTTTCAGCTAATTTCCAGCGGAATATCTTCCTTTTTGCCATTTTCCTATATAATCGAACATGCAATATCATGCTGCACAACCCATTGTCCGAACAAAGTGCAAGTCACAAAAGCTAAAAAGTAACAAATTGCAAAATTCTTTCCCTGTTCGAGAACAATACTCAACCCTATTGTCTCCCAAACTTAAGAACCAAGTCCGTTTTCTTGAAAGAGTCAAAACAAAACAAATAAAAGACGACGCATCGTGACGTTTTCATTCCAGCCCTCATCTGCATCTTCATCTAAATTGCTTTCTCCCAAAGCTGTTTCCTTGACATTGAACTACCTGGCCGCAGAGACTCGAATTAACCAATAGCAGGAGGTCAACTCGAATTGTTCTACGGTTCAGCGCACGCGCAGTCCAACCACGCATGGTTCCGTCACAGATGTATCTCCAGGGTTACCAACCCATTCGGATGTGTCTCACGCTATGGTGCAAGTCCGGCAGATGCTACAGCTCGGAATCATTAAGCGACGAAAAAGAAAGGGGGGAAAATAAATAATTAAAGAAAAATAAAATGAGAAAAACTAAGAAAAAAGAAGATAGTGAGGAACTATTTTTTAATAGTCATTTCGCTTTCACAGAAAACTCGAGCGTTTACACCTCACTTACTTTCACTTTCACTGCGTTCTTTTTTGTTGTTGTTCAAGGTTAAAATAAACATTCTCGCCGTGCCTTATGCTACTTCTGTTTTTGTAAATTATTCCATTTTTTTTTACCATTGTAATCTATCTACCTTCTTTTTGTACTTTCTTCGAACTTCTTTTTTTTTATTATAGCCCAAGTCGTCAAATTGATTTGAAACTCAAACATACAGTAGAACCTGTTTTTGTGCGGTAGATAGGGATCGAATAAAAATAACCGCACAAAAAATATTCGAAAATTTCATAAATTCTTACATATAACAAACAAATTCGTCGAAATACCACAGAATTTTTTTTATGCGCTGTAGAGGGACCGTATAAAAGAAGTCGCACTAAGAAAATATGCCAATCATTCACGAAATGTATGAGAAAGTACTTCCATGACAAAATAAATAATTAACCTACACATGAAAACATTTTAAAAACATTTAGTTTCGCATTGTATACATGGAGAAGTTTTCAAAATGCGCATACATAATTCACTGCTATTCATCGTAATCCAAAGCGCTCATCAAATGGTGATGAATTAGTTCAAAATCGCTTTTGCCACTTGAAGATACAGTTTCAATTGATTTATTTTTTGTCACCATAAAGTAAGAGATAAGTTTTTGCGATGAAGGTCGGTTGATCAGTTGCTTGTAAATGTCACAACCATATATGCATGATTGAAGCTCTTTTTGTGGAATCACGTACTCCTTTCGGAATTAGTATCTATTTTAAGAAAATGCTTTCCCAATTTGTTGGAAAGCTGTATCCCTGCATATATTTTATCCGCTCTCAAAGAATCCGGTTCTTCTTGCGGGTCTACATAATCTATCAAATTATTGATAATACCACAGTCATTTGAAGTTTCATCTTCAATCAAACGCGGACTATTGGCGCGTTCAGAGAAAGCAACTAACTGAACGTGCATAGTCAGGAGACTGGTTTATAAGAAATGAAGAGAGCGTCTTGAAGTATATATATGTACATTGCAGTGGTTTAACGTACTTTCCGCAACACCGGGACTCTAGGGGGTCCAAGGCATGACTGACGCAAAGTATGCATATACCTAATTTATAAAATATTAAAGGCAAAACCTGACTTTCCAGGGAAGCCCTAACATTCTCCGTTACGCCACTGGTACATTGATAAAAAAGCATTACAGTGGCCCTAAAGCCATTGAAATTCATATACTGCATAAAAAAAGATCGCACAGAAAAAATAGCGCAAAAATAAAATCGTATGAAAAAGGACAGGACAAAAACAGGTTCTACTGTATATTGAGTGAACCAAAGTCTTTTGCGCCGATTATAAATATTTACTGTTCTCTAACTTTTGTAATTAGACATATGTTTTTTCTCTCGATATATTGTAAGTACTGTAATACCTTGACTTACGCTACCCTGACTTAAAGCGAATCCGGAGTTACGTGATTTTCAAATTTCATCGATTTGTCTTTTGTTTGAAAAAAATTAGTAAAATTGAAGGAAATTGGTAATGTGATTAAGAAGAATTTGCCGATCTTCCCAGGTAAATAAATTTAGAAGTTAATTTTTTTTAGTCCCACAATCAGGAATTGACATTAGATGAGCTCATAGAAACTCATGAGCAAAAGCAAGACAGTGAAGTTTGAGTCTTCAGACCTAGTTCGATCAGAAGATCGAATGACGGTTGAGAATTTGACAGAAGGCATAAGTTTAATTGGGAAAAATTTTTCGAATTTTAGAAAATATAGACTCGTGTGATCATATTATTTCACCAAAACAAGGAATAAAAAAAAAATATTAGCACACTGCGACGGAATTTTGCTGGCGAAAAACATATCTTTGAGCCGGCAGACTACTTTATTGGATTTTATGAAACAATCTACATCAAAATAACTTCGGCTTACGATTTTGTATGTCTGTAATCTAAGATTTTATTATAACATTCTTTAAAATTACTATTTTCTTTCGTCTCAGGGCCCAAATAAAAATAATTTCTATGCATTTATATGTGAAATCATGCCCCAACTTACGCAGGTATCACTTAGTCCCACCTGTCGCGTAAGTTCGGGATATTACTGTATCATTATGCAATATTTTTATAAAATCATTTACCTCAGAAATGTTCAAATGTGGTCCCTCGGCAGGTCGGAAAATGTTCTGAGCGGTATTCCGTTTTCCGCCAATTATTAAGTTCAACAGTTGCTTCACCAGTGGCGTAACTAAGAATACTAGCCCCCCCCCCCTGCAAAATCAGGTTTTGGACCCCAAACCTAAATATGTACATGGTATCAGTCAGTTTTGGGCCCCTAGAACATCTACCTACGCCTTCGCAGGGCGGGGGTGTATGTTACGCACTGTGCTTCACCCACACTCGACCTGCACTTCTAGGAATTTTAACGTTTCCTATTTCTTTAAACAATTCATACCCGCGCTTTATTGATTTTAAACCAGGAGATTTGTGCAGTGGCGTAATGTACAACCCCGCAATCCCCGCATCGAGGGGGGGGGGCAGATACTAGCCCATAGCCTGACTGACGCACCCTTTAATAGTTCGACTTGTGGTCCAAAATCTAACTTTGCAGGAACAGGGACGTCTTAAGGCAGAGGCCAACTGGGCCCGGGCCCAGGGCCTCACTCTCGTCGAGGGCCTCATTTCTTTCTCGACTTCGTCTTAAGAAGATCATGATCCGGGTAATTTTAATGTGGTCAAATATTATTCCCGTGCATATTCTCCGAAAAACAGGGAATTTCAAACTGCATGTCAACTGGCAAAAGCGGTCAGACTGTAATCCATGTCTAGGCCTAGACCTAATACCATGAACATTCATTCAACTCATTTAGTCGAAAGGCGGCCATCGGTTGAGCCGGATTGTGTCTAGTTTTTTGAGCACCATACAGTACGTCATGCAGATTTATTTGTTTCAAATTACCTGTTGAACGAGTATTTTACGATGCATGCTCTATACTGTCTACTTTTAAAGAACTCAGGCAGGGCCTATTTTTACATAAAGGTCCAGGGCCTCAAGGAATCTTAAGACGTCCCTGTGCAGGAGTCCCTAATATTCTCCGTTACGCCACTGAGTTTTCTTCCATAACAACGACGAAATTTACACTGAACATTAATGGGCGACTTCGTTTCGTGAAACTAAATTGTACATTGGCTTTTCTCTTGAATCGATGTCATTTTGGCAAAAAAAAAAAAAGATATCTTACTTGCGTGTGCTCCCAAGTTTCTTTTAAAGGAGTATTCGCGCCATATACTGTACAATAAAACTACAAAAACGGACTTATCCAATAATATTAAGGTTATATTATTATATTAAAGGTTATTTTGAATGAATTTTTATAATCAGAGTAAAACTTAGGGTAAAACTGTCTTAACTCTCTTAGAAAAAATACTTAGCAGATGATTCATATAAATTCCTGGTATTTATTTTTTGCATTTTCATAGTTGTCATTATAATACTTCTACCTTTGGTGAATACGAATATTTTTTCTTTTCTAATTTTTCCCCCTAAGTACTTTTGTATTAATGTTTATAGAAGCGGTAAATTTAAATCATTCAGATATCCAACATATACTTATAATTCATTGCAAATTTATTTTGTAAAAGAACATGATGATTATAATTTCTTAAAAATAAACCATAAATTATACAAATTAACAAAAAGCACGAAAAAAAGTTGTTTTAAAACAGCTTCAAACCTAAAATTTGGCAAAGTCACTTAAAACAAATTGTACATTAGAGCTTTTTACGAACTATAAATAGTAATACTTATCCGCCGTAAATAATATGCTTGTATACTATCAAATAATATATTACAAAAGCTTTTGAAAGTAAAATATTAATAAAGTCAGTCAATGGAACTATTGCATCTACAAAACTTCTTTCTCGTCATGTTATTTTACAGAAAAAAGCTACTCCTTTTTTTAAGATATTTACTTTTTCCTTTAACTAATTGTATTTCAAGATATTCTATTATTTTCTTTTGTTGTGTTGTCCTATTTCTTCTTTACATTTGTAAAACATTACTTATTTTGATATATTATTACATATCTTACGTATCAATGATTTAAAAAAAAACACCGAGGAATTGTTTATAAATGCCTTAGAAAGATAATGCTATGCTGTTTCGAAATTATTTGTAAAAAAAAAAAGCAACACCTATTACTGAATTTCAATCGTTGCGTGATACAAAACGAAATAATCAGTAATAAAAATTGAAAGTGATAAGATTATATTATATTACGAATGTTTTCATTTCAAATTTTGTTTAAAATAGTTATTATACGAAGTTTAGGTTCGATATTTTGTCTGGAATGTGAACATATCGAAAAATAAATAACCATATGGTTAAATTTTACCTTTCTAAGTATAATAAATCACATTTTTAATATGATGTAAAATGTAGAGTTTTTCTTAGATCTTTGAATACATATTTTAAGAGACGAGTAAAGAAAAATCCACAAGATACGTTTCGTCAAGAAAATTACTGTATTCCTTTTATTCCTACTACCCAGAAATAAGCACTCTTCGTCAACGACTTCTAAGATATACTTAGAAAAAGAGCTGTTTATCTTGGTAATACATTCTATACAAAAACTATACCACATGAAGAGGATTTATAATACTTAGAAAAATAAACCCTTAATACGGATTCTCATTAAAGCAAGCTCTAGTCCAATTGAGAAAAAAAAAAAAAGAATCTTGCTCAACCGGAATTCGAATTTTTTGTTCTGCACACAAAGGAGCATGCTTAAATGAAAATATCACCGAAAGATTTTTTTTAATGATTTATTTTAACTTAGTTTTAAAAAAAAGTAAGAAAGAAAATATTCTGTATTAGAACAGAAAAGCAGCTAAATCTTTTGCTTCCTGGAATTAAAAGTATAATTAAAACGGTTTCTCATTTCACTTCATGACATAAACACTTAAAATTAAGAAGATTATTTATTAGGCTTAAGAGAAATTAAAATATTAGGTTTAGTGAATCGTTTTACTTCATCAGTGATGTTAGAAGTGTATCATTACTGATAATTCCTTTTTAAAAAAATAATAAAATATTTTAAACATTATAATTTTATTGTTTTTATCTCTTACTAAATCTAATATTTTCTCGTTTTCGATAAATAGTGTTAGAAATGTTGGAATCTTTCCACTACGCAGTTAATACGCAGTATTTAATTATACAAACGAGATATTTAAAAGGATACAATATATTCGTCATAAATATTATTCTACATAAAATGGCTGTAAATACGGATTTTAATAACAAATCTGGATGCATGGTGATGCTTAAACTTCTTTTGAAACTTCCAAAACTAAAACTATTTGATGGCTTGGTACTTATACAACTGCATTAAGTAAGCAAATTTTATTCTTCGAAATGTTATTTATGAGCTATAATTATACGGAATGGATATCCTTCTGCTGTCAAATTGTAAGTCATCCTTCTTGAATTTCTTATTTAAAGTAGACTATTTAAAGATCTTTTCAAAATGTAGAATAAGAAAATAAAAGAAAACTTTTGAAATTTTTACTGAAACTGTTTAGCTGTCTGTGCATTTTTAATTCATGGATAAATTTATTTTGAAGGAAACTTTTGAGATTTCAGGTCACATATATAAAAGAAAAAAAATCTTTATTAAAAAATTTACCTTTATTTATTTATTTATTATTTTTTTTTTGAAAAATTTAAAAATGAGAATTTGATTACAATGAGATGGAAAAATGTCATATTTTATATAGTTATATTCTACAAAATTTTCGTTGTTTTATTTAAATTCAACTGCTCTTTAAGAGCATGCATTTTTTTTCCCCAAAAGGATTTATTTTCAAAATTATTTCAATATAAGTATGTTCTGTAAATCTTAAATCTGCATTTATGAAATATGTTTATGAGAAAAAAATATAAAAAGTTATGGTTGAAATAGATTGTCTTAGTAAAATGAAACAATAATACAAAATGCTCGTAGAAACTTCAATACAATTTGTTTGGCTTAAATCTTTTTTTAAAAGTTAAATCTTTATAAAATTATGAATTAAGAATAACTGAAAGTTTCATTATTAGAAGACATTCTAAGACCTTCTTTATTTTTATTTGTAAATAGTTCTCTTTTGACATATTCACGAAACTTAAAAATAAATGTCATTAAATACACTATAAATGATTTTCCACGGCTTATTACAATTATTTTGAAAAAAAAATTGCATTTTTTCAAATCAAATTATTCAAAATATAATTTTCCTCATGTGAATCACGTTCAATATTCTGACGAACATTAAAAATCTTTCATCGGATTCCTTTATAATGGATATTTCATAAATAATTTTTTAAATTCCCATTTTTTAAACTTTTTTAATGAAATTCAAAAAAATATTAATCTGAATACCTGCATATGATTTATTAATTAGCTTATTTGCTCAATAGCGCGTGACAATTGCAGTAATTAAGGCATATTACAAACTCAGATAAAACTTCTAGTATGTGATATTACAAAACTATTATTTTTTAAAATTCGAATTCGTATTACAATAGTAATTAAAATTCAGTTATTTTATTTGCATATAATTTCTCAAACACTGTCCTTAATTCCGTATAATCTGAGATTTAATCGCTTAATTGCTATCACCATTTGTAATTCCTTCCGATTCCTGTGTTTTTAATCCGAATTAGATGATGTGGTTCACAATTAATCTCAAATATCAATTACTGTTTAATATATAACGGCAGGTACAGGAAGAAACTAAGTATATGGATCATTTATTTTTTTAAAAAAGACAAATAGCCGTCAAAAAGTTTACTATGGGTTCCATCATTATATAATTCTTGCAAATTCTATTACATAAACTAAAGTAATGTTTTTCAGCTCTTTTGATTGACTCATTCTTATACACGCAGAATCTCTCGAATATTTTCTTTATATATTTGGATTATGAAAAATACACACAGATATTAAACTGCTGCGTAAATGATAGTTCAATTTTAAACTTGATATTTAGAATTAGTGAGACTTAATATAGTTTTATTTCAATGATATTTTTACTAATGTTTTCAATTTATCGCATTATAACTTTTTTTGTAACGAAAGGAAAAATATTTGCTTTAGAATACTTGTGTATTTTGATAAAATATTATTAGCTGTGTTTAAAAGAATGCAACTGAAAAAACTTTCAAAGGTTATAAATACAATAGAAATTGCATTTTGGTTTTTAATATCTGATATATATCGCAAACAGTCTAAAGTTTTTTAAATTTGAAAAATTGTTAGGTTTAAAAAAATTTGAACCAACTTTCGGATTCAAAAATATTCCACGAGAAAAAAAAAATGGCGAATGCTTTATTTTGCTAAAATGTAATTTTTTTCTATTGTTTGCCTTTTGAGAAGCCATTTTTAAAACACCTATTAAAAACCGAATTCATGACGACCAAATTTTTCTTCTCAGAGCATGCGTTTTTTTTTCTTCTTCATTACATATTTTTTCGAATAAGTTGTGTAAAAATAATATAAAATTGAAAATTTCGAATTTGGAATATTCAAAAAACATGTAATGAAACGCATTTATTTGCGTGTAAACTTACTTATTTTAAAAGCGTATTAGAATTTCACAGTGAGTAATAAAATTTAAATAAATGGAGATGGTTTAGATTTTTGCTGCGAATGTACTTTGATAGATTTTTATAATGTTGTAGAGAGAATGTGTATTTTCCTAAATATTGGGAAAAATACTATAAAGATTTCTAATCAAAAAATTTTTTCATTACAAAACAAAAAACTAAAACATTATGTGATATAAAATCCAAAATAATTTTTAATAAATTCTATAAGAATATTCGTTAATTTTTGTGGAGGAAAAAAATGGCAATCTAGTTGCCAAAAGGAATCATTTAGCGCCAAATAAGGCAACCCACCATCACCTGGTGTTAAAAGGCTATTTTGGTAGTAGTGAAACTACCGGAGTTTCCTAACATCTCGCTGGTGACAGATTCATCGTCATTCACAATAAAAAGTTTTTGAAGAGCGACAGGTTTTTTTCACTGACTGTTATGAGGAGTTGGTATTATTTTTGTTCCATTAATGCTTGATTGGATATGAGGCCAAGAATGATTTGAAAGGTGCCGACCACATTTGTTTTAAATTTGACAAGTGCTTCGAAACTCATGGATAGTATTTTTTGAGTCCTGCCAACTTTCTAAAATGATACCTTCGTTGCAGACCTTTCATAAAGGATTAATTCCCAGTGTGTGTGTATAAAAATAATTGATGTATTTTTCCTGTGGATTACTAAAAATTTAAATGAAGTCGATGAAAAAATTAGGTAAGTTTTTGCACGCCTGTGTTTTAACTATTCTCATCCAGATTTAGTTTTATTTTAATTTCTCTCTCGCTCGCATTTTTTCTCTGTAAATATAGATCTGTATTCTATAATATTCTCTGCATTGTTTTAATTAACTTTACAACGTTGAAATGTTTTTTGGATGGAATATTCGTGTATTTGGGGTAATTTTCCAGATTAAATAAATTTTATTATTTTTACAGCATTTAATTTTTCTCATAAACGTTTTATTGTTTTCTAATTTTCTAAAACGTACTCTTCTACTCAACTTTATAATATATCTAGAATGTTATCTATATAAATTTTATGAGTATTTAATCAATATTAAAGTGCTTGACAAGTAACAATGCGGTTAAATGTTAGAAAGTTCTTACATATACTCGCTTCAAACTTATTTTTATGTCTGAAAATTACCAAGAACGTCTGAAAATTACCATTTGTTTTTTTGAGTAAAATGTGGTAGCTATTCCTAAAACACAGAAAAAAAATTAAAGATCGTATAATTATTGACAAACCAAAATAGTACTGTAAAATTATAAAAGCGTTTCATTTCTTTGTTTCTTTTCATTGATATATTAATGATTAAAAAGTTTTAATAAATTTCAAATACTACAGTTTAAAAACAGACCGACGTAAAAATGACGGTCTTTGAAATTCTAAGAATGGAGCTCTTTTTTTTTTATGTGAACAAAACTCATTATAAGTTCGAATCGAAACCGGAAAATCAAAGAAAAAAAATTATTTAACAGTTTAAAACTCTTTAGAGTTGAAAATTTATTGCTACCATTTTTAACATTTTCAAAGAAATTGCTAGTAATTTCTTTCCAGAATGGAGGATTAATGTTTTTCAGAAGATGGGGGATTAAAGTTAATGGTTTCAAAAAACTTGATTACGCCATTTTAACAAATGCCAAATTCTATGATTTTTGTAATAAAGTAAAAACAGCTTTTCTCTTGTTTATATTTCATTAATGTCCTTTTTGTTGATGATCTATTTCTTAGCCTTTGAAAAAGTAATTTCGTATCACTATTTCGAAAATTAGTTTTTGATCAATTATTGTTACGTGCTAATCAATATTAATAATTAGTTTCTATTTTTAACTTTTTGCGTTCTTTTCCCATTGTATCCCAGAGCTATCACCATTGCACGAACAACAATAAAAAATAATTCTTTTAATTAATTCCGCGAAATCACGTAAAACGACGAAAACTAAAATATCACTTCTGTGGGTCAACTAGTTCCGCGTGAATGCTTAAACAAAAGTGTTGCCTAATTCATTGAGAAAATATAATAACATTGAAATAAAACCTTTTCATGTTGGCAGCAGTTGTTTTGGACATGATTTACATTGAATAATACGTTTTTGAGACATTTAAAAAAAATCTAAATCCTTTTTATCTTTCACAACCTTAGAATATACAATGTACAGTGATTTAAAAAACTGTAATATTGTATTTTTTTAACAAAGAGAAGAAACTAAAACCACAAAGTTTAATGTGTAAATTAATAAAATTCCGTACAATTTAGAATGTAATATAATATAACAGAATAAAGTAGCGTAATTTATAGAACTTTGTGTTCATCCAACGCGTGCGATGCAGCTCTTTCTCTTTCCTTTTTCCAAATTTTTATTTCTGCTGAAAATATTTCGAAATTTTGAAATTGTAATAAAAGGGTTTCCCATTTTATTGTACTTTTTCGTGTAAAGTATTTTTGCTACGTTTCTCTTAATTTTATTTGTGTATTTTAAAAAAAAAACGAAAAACAATACTATTTGTGATAAATTGTACTTTCCCAATGCAATGTTTTATATTTTAAAAAGGAAAAACATTGTATACCAGCTTAACAAAGTGTTCATGTAGTTTTACATACTGAAAAATGTTATGAACTTTATGTATATAACTTGTAAGAGGTTTCAGATTGTTTGAGCCGCGTGTTTTACTTGGGTGATGTTGCATAGCTGAAATAATATTTACAATCCCACACTGAACATCGTACAAAAAGGTAATGGTAATGCACATTCTAGCGGCAATAATATTGGTAAATAAATAAAAAAAAATTTAGATACAAAATATGCTTGAACGTTAATTTGAAACACTCGTTAAGAGTATGTCAACTTCGTTAGTCAATAAGTATTTTGTTCAGATAGGATATTTGAAAATATAATTAGAGACAAAAATTGTGAAGCGTGAAGAACTTTTAATGAAAAATTTACTAAAAAGATGATTTAAATCGTCATTTGAAAGAACACGTATGTTTTTTTTAAAGGAAATTATTACCTCGTATTATTTAATATTAAACAAAATTTAAGTCAAAGCACTTAAAACAAACGCATAATTATGTAAATAATCGAAAACTATAAATAAATCTCTAATTAATCCAATTGTAGTTTTACCTTTTAATTACATGTGAACTGAAATTCGCTCGAAAATATTTGTTGTGGGTTTGCACAGTTGCATTTTTTTCTTGCTAATATTAAAATGGTTTTAAATGGATTCTACACCAGATTGTGTGTGTGTGTGTGATTTTCCTCGAGTCTTATTAAAATACGGTTCCAAAGGTAAAAAAAAAATTAGAAAGATATTACGTAATTCCTTTTACCTAAATCTTATTGAATTTCTCAACCCTTTCATTTAGTTAAATGATTTTATAATGAACAATTCTTTCAGCATGGAATAGTTAGAACGCGAAAAATTATTAAAATTCAAATATTCGTCTCAACTGTTTCGTTATTGTTCCATTCTTGGGTACTGTTTATCTATATTCTATTTTTAATCAGAAATGAAATGAAAAAATGCAGTGTGTTCACCTTAAATAGTATTTACCTATACTTAACAGAATATTTCTGAGTACAATTCTTGACTTAATTTTTGATTTCTAAATTGACAGTTTATTAAGTAGAATAACAAATGTGCAACTTTTATAAGAATAACCTATATTTGTCTCCATTGAAATTTCAAACTAAATTAATTCAAATAAAATTTCAGATGCCTGGAAGTGTCTCTACCTTTACTATTTATACTTAATTTTTTTTTTTTTGATTTTTCACAGTTCTATTAATTTTTATTTTTCCTTTTTTGTATTCTATTATTTCTAATTTTTTTGTGACTGGTAATCGAAAATTTGGCCAGCGTTGTTTCAATCGAACTGGAGGTTCGAGTCCTGGTGCTACTAAAAACCTGCAATGTAGAGGAATGTTAAGCCTATCGAGGCTGAAAGTTATCACGTTTGGATGTCACTTGGTATGGAAGTTTCTACAGAGGGGTGCCAGTTCAAATGCCATCTTCTTCACTTGACCGTGGCTCATAGTTATTCAACAACATGTTAAGTGATGTTGTTGAGTTATATAAGGAACTTTGAGGGGGGGGATAAGATGTAATAGAATTTATTTTTGTATTGTACAAAGGAATTTGCAAATACTTTATTTTTAAACAGAAGCATAATCGCCCTCTAAACTTATTCCTTGTAACATACGGCTTTGATTAAATTTAAATTAAGAGTTCCATCAACATATGATGAATGCAGACATTTTTTCTTGTCTTCGAAGAAAGATTATACCAGTCTTTATTTGTTATAACACTGATATAAATCCTCACTTTGTCTGTTATATATTGTATATTTGTCTTTTTGTATATCGTATTAATCAGATTGTATCAAAAATATTTATCAAAAATTATTAGACAGGCCGAGTGACGTTCACACTAGTTTTATGTGGGAGGGGTTTGTAGTTGAAAAACAAGTGAACACAAGAGTAAAAAAGCGCAGTGAGGCATAATTTTTATGCTAAAAAGTAAAATCTCTTGGTGTATGAGTGGTGTTCAAACCCTCAAACCCAGCGGCGCACACAGGGGGGGGGTCGGGGCCATTTTTTTGATTGATGATAATCCTATATATATATATAACGTAAACTTTAATTAACAATTTATGTAATTAATAATTGAACTTGTAATTAACAATTTATTTTATTAATTAATGCTAATTTAATTATTAATTATTAAATAATTTATTTTTACTGCTTTTGGTTAACAAAATCAGAAGAATCAATTGGTGTTTCCTGAGGTATGATACGAGTTGGGGGACTTTCGACCATGAACTCCCTCCTTGAAAAATTTTTGTGCGCGCTACTGCTCAAACCCCATTCTTGTGTGCGCCATTGGACAAACCCCTTAACCGTACAAATCCCACTTACCACATCAAAAAAAGTGCTACCTGTTCAATAAATATTAAATCATGACTTTCGAAGTCCATACATTTTATTTCAGTGACGAAAAATTATATTTCAATACCTTATTTTTACTCTAAAAATTGACCTATTCGATTACCAGTTTTATAGTCTGACCAATGAGAATGAGGCGTCTGGTTATAAGTTTAGCTAAAAGAACCTTAAGAAGGAAGTCTTTAGTAAAAGAAGGAAGATATATATAGGATATCGAAAATCAATATCATGCCTGTTCCATCATTTCATTTTACATATTTGTCTAAAATTCAATCTCTGCGGTTTCGCCTCCCCCCCCCCCCAATTCAGACTACCTTTACTCCTAAAAATCTATTCATATCACATCCTTATCAGATACAATGGGACATCTACCAGTACTTTTGTCGATCTAGAGTGTCGTGGAGAGCGATCGCGTACGAAATGGCCATTTCCTGGAATGTTGGATGACGCAAGTTTACCTGAAGCGACCCATGCACTGCATTGCCACCTGGAGCATACATCACCGGCTCCGGGGAATGTTTTCCACTCACAATGCACGGAAGTGTGGGCGGGGACTCTTATAAACTACCACACATCACTGCTTGGTGTCGGGTAAGTGATGGGTTGGACATCATGACCCTTTTTCTGTTTCCCCGATATTATGTTTCCTGTCTTTTTCATGTGCCAGCAGCATCCGATTTGCAAATATGCATGTTAAGAGGCACCTATGGGTGTTATGAGTCTAGACCGGACGAGTGGTTGACCTTTGGGTTACAGCGTTTCGTAATGTGGAGAGATGCTTCAATTGGGTTAAAATCGTGCTAATGTCGCAGTTGGATGGGGCGGCAACACATTTATTGTGTCTTAATCTCTCATCTGACTAGTTTAAAAAGGTATTAACTTATCCGACTGGTTGTGACAACTTCTTTTTAAAAATTGGAGATATGGAGATTTTTTTGTTGTTTTTAGATTTCTTTGATACATTTTGTGAAAAATAGGCTAAAATTAAGAAGAGAAAAAGAAATTATTAATACTAAAATGGAAATAAATGGGTAAAAATTGACAAAAAATAACATAAACGCGGCCCATTTTGTACCAAAAGTTAATGAACAGATTTTCAATTTTTCAATTCTGATGTATTGGTATGTTATTCTATTTTGAAGTAACCTTCAGTTTACTTCAAAATAGAATAACATACCAATTATTACATATTTTAACAAACATATTTTAAGTTTTACAAAAACTAGAGCACTTTATCTTAGTTGTTATATGAAATTGATTAAAAAAACAGTGATTCTATTCCATAAGGGACTGTAAATTTTGTAATAAAACGGTGATTAAAAAATCGGAAGGTTAATACATTTCTACTATTATACAGAATATACACAAAAAAAAAATTCAGTTTTTTATTTTCAAATATTTTTGAGCCCCGTTTGAGTATTAAAAAAAACACACATTTCGAGTAAAACGCGTTTTGAAGTATGGCATCTTGCAATTAATAATAATTCATGGCATTTGCTCTCACTAAAACACTTGTAGTTTTTGCTTTTGTGAACGGAAAAATAATAAATTTGGTATTTTTTATAAAGCTAATAGATGTCCTATAAAATAAAATCATAAAAAAAATTGTCAATTTTTGGCAAATCCACAATTTTAGGGCAGTCGGATACCTTAAAACTATTTAACAATGAACAGTATAAAAGAATTTTAGACTTTGAATCGTCTTGATGTCATAACCGATTGCGATTTAAGTTCGTACATTTTTAAACTGTTCAATTAACATTGACACAATGACCTGTCTGCTCTTTTTAGAAAATATAAAGTTTGATGCCTCTTTGTATTTGAAAACAAAAATGGAGAATTGTGAAATTGAAATAAGTTGTTTTCATTGGTGTCATAAATCTCTGGGCATAAAAAATACGAATATCATCAATAAACAAATTTCTCTGATTTTTAGAAAAACGACACGTTGAATGTTTTTTTTTCATTGATTGGTTTAAAATGCCTGTTGTAAAATTAATGTTTGAAGATTTTGAAAAAATAAGTTCTAGTTAGTATTTCTCATTGTCAGGGGTGAGTTATCATTTTGGCCACATCGGGGAAGCGGAGGGCTGCATCTTTTTCAAAATGATTGCATTTATTAGTTAACTTTGCAACTCAGGAAATGCATAAATTGTACCATAAAAATCAATAAATAGAAGTTAAATAAAACAATGACAATTTTTATTCAGCTTATTTACCATGCTGATTTCATATAATCTATAGCTGCACATGCCTATTTAATTTTTAAATCAGTTCAATGAGGTAAAATGTACCCTATCACACTTTCCAACAATTTTTTTAAAAATGAGATTGCTTGTAGAAGTTTTCATCACTCTAGTAGTTTTGCCGCCCCGGACAAAAATGGAAAATGCCGCCCCTCTCGAAAGCAAAAAAATTATAATTAAAAAGATGAACTGTTCTCATAGAAACACACCTATAAGACTCTAATAATTTTTGCAAAAAAAGGAGGATAAAAATTATACATATTATTTTGTCTTAAAAACACAAAATAATTTCGAAATTAAGAACGTAATTACCTGCTATTATTTGAAATGAGTAAAGTGTAAAAGTAGACATCGCCTATTTCAGCAGGCCAATGTCTTCGAAAACGAGTCTACTGATGGTGGAGATCACAAGCCTTTATTTTAACTTATAGTAACACTCGACTAAATAAAACATCTAATGGGCTCTCTATCTACCAAAACTATACCCTGTCCCTTTGATAGCTGAAACTGACATCGTATGACGAAATGAATGCGTTGTGACCCACTCCGGTGGAAAAAGTCACAATGAAAATTGTAACATATCAAATTTCATGATTTAACATATACTCCGCTTCGAACCTCAGTTCAAAAAAAAAAAAATGCATCAAGATAAGAGTAAAAAAAAAAAAAAAAAAAAAATAAATAAAATACGAATTCCACCTAATAAATTCAAAAAAAATTTGAAAAAAAAAAAATATTCTCGAATTCAATCAAATGCTTAAAATGGCCAGTCCGTTTGTCCGCCTAGACACCCTATCTCAGTCGACATGTTAGGGTTAATCTATTATTAATTAGTTCTAGCTTTTTTCTTTGGCGAACCACAAAAAACTTTTTGCGGTCCGCATATGGCCCACGGGCTACTATTTGCCCACCCCTACCTATTGTCTATTCCGCATGGTACAGAATTTCACTAATAATAGCCAACACTCATCACAATCAAAATTATTTATAGTCTAATTTTTTTTTAAAGTTTGCTGTTTCCTCTCTAGACTTCCTCAAAACACTAAAAAAAAGTCTCTACAATCATAAGGCGAGTTTGAGGATCGGATTTGGCAGGAGCTAATGATTGCTCGATACCCTAATTGGCGAATCAATCATAATAACCTTGATTTTAATGGAGGTTATGAAAGTTGATCAATTGTTGGAAGTTTAACAGAAAAAAAATCAAAAATCCCCTGTTTTTCATTTCTTAAATATTTATTTTTGAAATTATTGCTGACAGATCTGATTTTTTCAGCTCATTATTTAACTTTCGTTTAAAAAATAAAGTAACTGGATAAGTTGTTTAAAAATAAGCTCTCATTTGTACTAAATTACTATTATCATATCAAATGTTGTCGATAATTCTCAATAAATTAAAAGTAAAAAAAAAAAACATTTTAAAACAAGTTTTTATTTAAATGCGCTATAAAAAGAATAAAATAAAATTTTCCTTTAAAACTTTTTTTCCTACCAATTTATAACGTCATTACACAATTTATATGATATAAAAGCTCGTCGCGAGATTAAAGTACTCGCATTTACTTAGTTTGAAAATTTTAAAAATTAAAATCAATCAGATCAAGTTATTTAATTTACTTGTTTATCTGCAGAAGTAAATCTCGCGACGAGCTTTAATATCAGATAAATTGTGTAATGACGTTATAAGTTGGTAGTAAAAAAGTTTTATAGGAAAAATTTACTTTATTCTTTTTAGCGCATTTAAATAAAAGCTTGTTTTAAAGTTTTTTTTACTTTTAATTTATTTTTTACTTTTAGTTATCGCTGGACAGGTCTCAGTCTGTTCATCTCATTAAACGCATCATTGTTGCTAGGTCGTTTGCCGGTTAATTTCGAACAGTCTTGCTCAGGGGTGGCGAACCTTTATGTCATCAACATGTCATTTTTCTACAGAAATATTTAATGAGGTATAGACGGGCCACCAAACAATTTTGACTTGTGATATTATTGGGAAAATAATAAAACTAAATACTAACAACTCAAAACTATTTACTACGAAAATATACACTTTGCATTGTAAAGTATTAAATGTCTTTTTTATACGTGTAATTCAAATTAAAGTAACATTAGTGCGACTTCTTTTGTTGCAGATTAGATGACAAATAACATATATCAGGATTGTAAGGGGCGAATTTAGCAGAATGCATGCTGAGTTGGAGTCATCTGCCAAACGGTTTCTAAGCGAATCTTTAATGTTATTCATCTCTGAAAATAATGACTCGCAGGCACAGTTAGATGAAAATATGGTTAAAGTAGCATACGTGTGTGTGTGTGAATCACCTTCTCTTCAAACAGTTAAATGTGTGTGGAATTGAATTCCATGTTTACAAAATTTCGTTACTCGCATTTGTACTTGTATTGCTTGTTAATCTTTTTGTTTGAATCAATTCCAACATTTTTGTTTCAATAAATTTTTGAATCCATATTGAACTAGACTGGAAATCATTCAGTTGCATTTCAAATTCTTCAATTTCCAGCCAATCGAATTGGGATAAGTTCAGTTTACCAAATAAAGTCACATGAGGGAACATAATAAACTTGAACGTTTCCAAGAATTATTTGAACTGAGAAAATCTTCGCTGAAAATTACTTGATCGACCAATCAATTGCGGAAATATTTTGAACTAAAATGTTCGGTGGCATGCCCAAAATATTGTGTTGCGTGCCATTGGTTCACCATCCCAGGTTTAGCTGAATCAATTCTCGCAAAAAGGGTGTTAGACCAAAACGAAAAATAATTCATGCGCAACAATGTAGACATCATTTTCATAAAAACGCATCGATTTTGACTAATTTTTTTAAAAAATCGTAAAAAATACAAATATTATTATTTTGTAAAAAACATCATACCGTAACGTGGCGAAATAAATGATTTTTCCGATTTTGTAATTACTTTTGGTCTGAGTTTCATAGAAAAATTAGATCGCTGTTTTAAAAACGTCGACTCCACAAAAATTTCCCACATCTCGTTCTTTATTTTGTGTCGCCGAGCACAGCGGAATAAACAGCCCGCAGGGGTAAGACAACTATGCCTTCTAAGGTTTTTAATATCTTTTTAACTAATTGCAATATCGAAATATAAATAGTCAAAACATGCATCGTCATCCAAACTAAACTTGTATACAAAATTTCAGCTCAATCGGTTGAAAATATCAGCTTCAAAATTTGAGTTGCGAGTTTCCACCCGAACAAATTACATACATACATTGCAAGTTAAATAAAAGCTTGTAAAAATGAAACATTTGCATGCAATGTACTTATTTAGCTGTCATATGAACGGCTTAGTAAATTCTTCATGGATTAACGAAAATTGTGTTTCATTATTTCATTGTAATACAGATGAATCGGAAATATTCACCAGTTTTGACCATTGTCATTAATAGTATTATACATTGTGCTTACTCATTTTTTGATTATAAACACATTTGAATTATAAAACACGCTGCGATTTGATATAAAAATATAAAAAATTTTAATGTATTGTTCTCAAGGTATTGTTTTGTGACCAATCATTTAACGTAACCAGATAGAGCAAAGTAAATGATCTAGAAAAAGCACTAAATAAACTACCAATCGTAATCTGATACCTCATTAGTTTACTATACCCATTTGTTTGACAGTGTAAGTCTAAAATTCGTTATAACAGAGAGAAAAATATCTTGTTGGTCAAACGCTTTAACAATGCTATTTATCGTTTAGAAGAAATAAAAGCTGGTTACATGTTTCTTCTGTTCAGTTAATTTTTCATTTATCAAAATTGAAAAATTTCTCTTTTTAATATGATGTAAGAATTAATTTAATAATTTAATCTACACGGTGGAGCACACACACGGGAACTTCCTTTTTTGAACATGTTCCAATGATATTAGTAGAAAGGGGAGGGGCATGGTTTGGGGTTTGGTGAAAGTTTGTGTTTCCACCCGTCTCAATTTCAAACATGTTGTGGTCGAGACAGATGCACGCTTTGCCGTGGAGGCATATTTCTTTGAAGGTCGGTCTGTGATTGAAGTGCACAACGTGCCTTTCGTCGTCACTTCAATATTCCTTCACGAAGTCATGTTCTGATAGAAAATGGGTTTTAATTGGGAATGATGTATTCAGAGCAACGGGAAATGTCTCCAAAGAAAGGAAAAGACCTCCGAAGACCGTTAGAACACCTGAAAATGTGGAACGAGTTCGTGTTTTATTTCAGATCTGTATGTGACAATGATCCAACAATTCTTCTTACCCGCTCTCTCTCTCCAAGAAAGAAATCTTGATAACGTGTAGTTACAACAAAATGGGGTTACAGCTCTCACCCCCCAGGATTTCCATGGGTATTTTAAGAGCTGCCTTCCCGGAATGACTGATCTCCTTGCGAGGGGATGTAAACTGGTCGGCGTGCTCATCTGATTTATCCCCTTCTGATTACTTCCTGTGGGCTTATTTCAAGTTTTTGGTTTACAAAGATCGTTCCAAAACCCTAGAAGACCTAAGGAACCACATCCGAGCCGGAACTGAAAATATACCCAGCCGATATGCTTGAAAAGGTGACTCAAATTTTTCGAAATCGACAGCATCAGTGTATTGATAATGGAGGGTGTCATTTAACAGACATTGAGTAGATTCAAATTTCCAATGTTGTGTGGTAGGCGGAAAATAACTATAAAGTCAAATAAAACATGTAGTGTATTTTATTGCATTTTCAAAAAAGGAAGTTTCCACGCCCTACCCAGTACATATGCCATCCCTAAATTTAATGCTATGACTATTCTTTAATATGAACAAAATTTAGAATTAATAGTTTTAAAGTATTTATTAGTTTTTTATATTGCTTAAATTGTAAAAAATCTTGTACGATTTTTCTCTGCATTTGTGTATGTACTCTAGGGAGGACTTTTCGCAGTTGTTTGCTACCTATTTCAAATTTTGTCCAAATGACTCTTTTGACACCCCCCCCCACACTCCTCCCCAATAAATAAGATTTTGATTTTTTTTAAATATAAAAAAATTAGTACTTACGTATTATACCGTCGACCGATTTCATTAATTTAAAAGACCGTCGCCAAAGCAGCGATATGTAGCCAATAGTGGAAGTTATTCCCGCGCAAGTTCCAACATAATAACACGATGCCAACATTTGGAAACATTTTTTTTAAAAAAATGGTGACGTCTTTTTGATTTGGCGAAATCGGTAGACGGTTTGATATGCAAGTACCGAAAAAAAAAATTGAAATTCTCAAGAAAACACCACTTAATTAATTTCAATGTTTTTTTTTTTGTGTCGAAATTTGAAGTTTCGGTTTTCTCGAAGTGGTAACTATTACTGTGATCAGATAATAAGAAAGTAATTTAAAATTTTTATATTTGGAATTTATTTCTGGAGGTATTTCAATTTCTTTTTTCAACATAATATGTTCCATGTATTTACATTAGCAAAAAGCGTTTTTACTTCTGTTGACATTAGACTGAATAAAACTAGTTTGATTTGGATTATACAGCAGTGAATGGCTTACCTACTTTACTTATCCCGATATAATTGTATTCTTAAATGAAATACTGAAATTACTTTCGAATTGAAATTAAAGTCTTAAATGATAAATGAATAATAAACATTTAGGCTTTTTTTCCAAAGAAAAAATAGTCTCCTAGAATAATGTGAATTAAATCCAGGGTCGTCTTAAGGCATGGGCCAACTGGGTCTATGCCCAGGGCCTCGGCTTTAATGGAGGCGTCGCCTCGTTCTCTACTAAACTTTTATAAGGTTATGATTCGAATAATTTATACTGTCAAATGTTATTTCCGATTGTATTCTCCGAAAACTGGGAATTTCGGGCGATATGTCAACTGGCTACATGTGACGATCGTCGTCCGCATACATGCCTCGGCCTGCCTACCCCCATACATCATCAGTACAACCATGAAGTCAAAAGACGGCAGTCGGTCGAGCCGTTTTGTGTGGTGGTAATCATGCACATTTATTTGTTTCGGGTTGTTGTTTGTACGAGTATTTGACAATGTACTGTCTGCTTTTAATTGTCATAAGTGGGGACTACATTTATGCAGGGGCCCAGAGCTTCAAGAAGTCTAAAGATGTCCCTGATTAAATCAATTGATAAATCACAATCATGCTAATTTGCAGTTAACTTATTATTATTATTTTGCTTCTAAAAATTTATTGAAGTTTTTTATACACTTAGATCGTATGTATCACTAACTACAACGTTCTTAAGTACGGCCACCTATCCGGGAATTTCAAGGTTGTAACCTCGAGGCTATAAACCTCGTGTTGCCTTAGTGTGACGTCAATTAAAAGTAAAACCAATTGAAGTGGTATAGTGAACCAAACATCCGGTATAGTGGTTAGCGACCCTGACTGCTGTGTCGTAGGGCCTGGGTTCGAATCCCGGATAAGGCATGGATGTTTGTAAATGTATAGTGCCTTTGCGGCATGAGGGTACTCTAAATAGCCGTCAAACCGCATGTCCTCTTATGAGGTTGGTGGAAGGGAAAGAGAGATGTGTGCACCCCACCCAGATGAACACCCTATCCCAGGGTATTCTGTCTCAAAATTGGGGTGGAACCGAGCCAAATCGTACTATCACCTGCATGGTGCTCGAAGGTAAGGCTAATGACAGGCGTTCACCTAGCCTCTTGCCACGATGAATTTCGTGAACCTGGATCTGATGTTACTGTCGACCAGGCGGCATAAGTAACAACAACAACAACTAACCAGAGCGTTCTTAAGTACAATTGATGGCTGTGGTAGCCTATTGGTTATGGTTACGAACTCGTGGCCGGCGTGTCATGAGTTCGAGCCTAGTGTCACTAAAGACCAGCCGTGTAGAAGGGCTGAGGCTCATAAAATCTGTCGAGGCTCAAAGCTTTCCCGTAGTTTGAAGAGAGGGGTATCGTCTTCGTCACTTGACCGAGGTTCAAAATGACGAGCCCTCGTGTTGTTTTATAGTGTGACGTGAATAAATATTCCCTCTAGTACTATTGTGAGTATTGACGTATATGTAATCTTCTTAGTGTTATAACAGATGTTAAAACTCTATGGAAGATTTCTCTATCTTTTCAAATGGAATGTTTAATGCTATTTAATTGCTTAATCCTTGAGTACTCTTATGTAATGAGAAATACAGAAGCATTTAGGCCAAGCTAACACTTGAACTAAAATTTCCGCAATTGGGTCTTTCTTCAACTCGAGCCTTGATGTCTGAAGTGTTTGAAAACAAATCAGTGTGGGCAGAAGCAAAACACTTGAAACTGCTCCGATTTTGTACACAACTGACACTTAACCTTAATATTCCCATTACAAAATATTTGTTGTAACTCTCCTTTTTTTCCTATCTCGTCAATTAAGTCTTAATTCTTAAGGTACAGTTTCAGAAAGGACTCTGAACATTATCCAGAAGCATGCCTTTTTCTCACAAGCAAACACGGATCAAGTTGTCAAATGGAACAAATGTAAGATTAAAACATTGATAGAGGAAACCTTGGAAAGTCGGGCATGGAAAAGACGAAAATAATGAATTTCATTTCAGGACCTTCCGAAGCGTGATCGAACGTTACTCGTCATTGATACAGGATTGAGTTCGGAAACTATAAAACGTTTCGTTCTATTTGTACCGGCGTCTCACAAACGGGTTCTTCGTTTGAAAGACGTAAAATCGAAAGACATTAATACGGTGATTTAAATATTCAGGTGTATTCATTCTAAAACTATAAAAGATTCAAATACTCCCTACAATCTGATCCTGTTCGAGACTTAATGCGTGGTTTTTTACCTAAAGCTAAAAATTTTAACTAATTTATGTTGGGAGAAGAAATAAATATGTCAGTCGTATGAGAGCTTAGACCTAGTTTCATTAAATAAAATCTTAGTTTAAAATTTGTTTTAAATTGAACAAATTGCATGTAAAGTAAATTTATTCAATGTAAAGTTGGCTGTGCTTCATAGTTGTCCATTTGCATTTGTTCCATATTTTATACTTATATTTTACTTTTGTTTCGTGAATTTAATTTAATCTAGAAATATTTGATAAAAAATTATTAATTTTGGGAATTTTTTTGAAAATAATATACGTAACAAAAAATTAAATCATTCATTTCTTAATTTTTTCGAAGTTAGACACTTTGAATTTTATGCTATTTTGAAAAATATTACAGACAGACAAAGTACAGCTTAGAAATTTGAGAAAAAATATTACATGCCTATACAAGAAAAGTGGTAAATTTTGTGTGTTTCATATCTTTCACACTTAGTAAATATTTTTATAATTATGTTAACATTAGAGTGAAAATCCGAGTTATATAAAGTATTTTTTTGAAACTATATATATATATATATATATAAATTAAGCATGTAAAAATTTGAGAAACGAGTATATTATACTTATGAAATATTGTTATGAATAAGAATTATTATTTTCTTATCAGAGCGTGTGAAAGATAAAAATATTAAAGTTAATTGCGTAGAGTACAGTATTAGACTATACAGAAAAATAACTTGGCAGCATGGTTTATACTGTAATATTTGTTAATATATGTTCTTTTACTGTATATAATATATGTTAATGACAGATGATTAGAATTTTATCTATAAAATGTAACTTTAAAGTAATATATTCTTTTGTGTTTATTTAAACCCACGAATTTTGTGATGAATCGCAACGCGTTTATATTTATGTATTATGTATTAATTGATTAAATTATAGACGGTCACATAAGGGGCACAACACGTTTTCTTCATTGAATTCAAAACTGACCTAAAACTTCCATTTGTTGTTCTATTTGTAAAATTTAGGTAAAATTTCAAAATTTTTTTGTTGGTAAAGATGTTTAAAGATTAAAAAAAAATGATCCCTTTTTAATTTTAAAAAAAAAACACCTTATATGAGACGTGTATTTTGCTTATTTAAGTACGTTACTATTGTTGAAAAATATATACTTTGTAAAAAAAGTTTCTGTGCAAAAAGCCGAAGTTGGCAACCTCGAAACGCACTAAATGATTGGCTGAAAGCACAAGATAGCATTTATCATGTTTCTATGACGTCATATAAATTTATGAACTGATTGGTTGGAAATGTGATTGTAGTTATCACGAGACTATGACGTCACATGAATTTAGCTTTTTAGTCACAAAATGTTTTATTTTGATTGAATTGAAATAAAATTATGTATATACAGGTAAGCCTCCTACAACGCGGTAGATACGTTCCTCAAAAAAGCTGCGTTATAAGAAATCGCGTTGTAGGAGTCAATATCTACACGTCACAAGTGACGTGTAGATATTAAAAGAAAAAAGTTATGGAAAAAAAAACTCAATATCTGAAACGCGTTGCAGCGAAATCACGTTGCACAAGTACCGCGTTGTAGGAGGCTTACCTGTATGTATAGTTTCGCAGAAAATGGTCACGAATGTGGATTAGATATTTTAAAATCTGAATTTTTCTCTTTCCACACATCTATAGCAAGAATTGTAAAAATGAAGCTGCATGGGAAAGTTTTACAGTAATTATGATTAAAATTATTTGAAAGCAGAAACCTCTACATATAAGATGATAGTTTATGTGTAAAGAAATTATTAAATTTATAAATTTTTTAAATAAAAGACACTCGCGCGCTCGCGTTTGTTTCATGCTAGTTAAAATACATCTGATGCTCATTAGTAGGCAATTCAATAAATGATTGCCTCTTTTCGACAAATATTGGCAATTTTTTTCTATGAACTTAAAAGGTTTCAAAAGATATATTTCTATACAAAAATATTCTGGAAAGTATTCTATAAAGAAAATTTTTTTATGAAAAATAGAACACTTTCCATTGTGGATTAAATGTGCAGCACTACATTTTTTTAAAAAAAAATTGCTTTATAATTTCCAAAATATGTTAATCTAAAAGATATTGCAATTTCAGAAACAATTACGTTTTTCGAAGCTATTGTTTAGCAGTCGAATTTATTTTATTAGTTCGAGATTAGAAAAAAAATGTACTTAAACGTTCAAACAAAAATAAATTCTAAATAAGAAATAATGCAAAATAGATCAAGGATATCTCTAACCCTTCAACGTGTGTGTCACTATTATTACTTATCTACAATCAGTTTCCGTCTTTAGAAAAAGCAACAGAAGGCTACACGGATCAGGTATTTTCAAGCATTCTATTTGAAGAGGGGGAGGGGACTGTGGCCTCCTGGGGGTCAACCAGCATTATTCTGATAAAAAAATTCATAAATTTCTGAAGAATTAAGGAAAAAAATTTTTTTTTTCACTTGGTTGGTAAAAAGTTTTACTTGGACCCTTTCTAAGCTTGTGGTATTATTCTCTAGCGTAATATTAAAAAAAAAACTCATATTAATTTCTTCACTCGCCGGATTCTTTTCATTTAATGCTGATCAAAGCTAGAATTCTCTACTTTGTAGCGTGTTCAGAAGGGTGGATCTGAATTTTTTTTTCAGAGCTGTAGAGTCCCGAAAACTCGGAACTCGATAGCCTTCCAGTCCAGATAACTCGGCCCGTATTGTTTCTTCGTCGTCCTCATGATGAATATGTAGCCTCAATCCCGGGTTCCCCAAGACGTGGGCTCCGCTTTCAACAGGGGCCCAGTAACTCTGGAACTTATACAAATTTACACGAACAAAGACCACCTGTCGACAGCACGGGTCGAGTTGCGTCTGCGTATACAATTTAGTGGTTCTGAAGTCAAAGAGAGGCCCCCAGGTTACTATGATTTTATAAACTCGTTTTTTTGTATGTCTGGTTGGGTGGAATTTTGTTATTGATTTTAAACTATAACTTCCCGATGAGCTTGAGACTTGAAATTTGGAATATAGCTCAGAAGTGGATGGCAATGCATGAAAATGTTTATAAAAACATGGTACATAAAAAATTTTTATTAAGAAAATCATTGTCCTAAATATTTAAAAATTAGCAAACTGTCAAACAATAATAATATAACCAAACTAAAGGTGTATTTGAGAGAAAATTCCATTTTCTAAGAGAATCGGAGTAATTTGTATCGCTTTATACGATGGAATCGACGCTATTTGACCTCGCACGTCGCTGTCCACCCGTGAGTAAAGGCCGATACGCTTCTGTGATCGAGGAGGAACGACGGTCACAGTTGCTTTCCTACTCCATCTTCCTGTACTTGAAAGGGTTGAAAAACATGTCCAGTAATGGGAAAATCCTCCGCTTGCATCAAATCCGACACATTTCACTGTCGCACATCAGCTTACGACGAAAGAAAAATAATTTTTGTAAATTGTTTTTTTTTTGGTGGAATATTTTTCCCTGTTAATTTTCCCCCCTAAAAAATTACCTTTATTTAAAAATAAAATTTGTCTATAAATGCTATTCAATACATATAAAAAATCATTGGTAAGTAATACCAAACGCAGTGCGATTCATAATTTGTAAGAAATTCAGATTCTGTTGTAAATAATACGAATTCCATAAAAGATTTTTTTTTTGTCATCTTCGTAGAAGCATTTATTTTAAAATAATTCTTGTACAGGCATGTTGTTAAATTCTTAAAAGGGATGGGAAATGAAATGAAAGTAGAACAGAGAGAGAAAAGAGAGACGAAGCGAGTTTCTGTACATTTTTGACTGAATCCTGGCCATATTCATTTTTAATAGACGGGCGTTACTTTCTTATTTCATCATTAATACTTCTTCATTATTTTGTAAAATACAGGGATATATCTACTCCTCAATGATCTCTTTGTTTTGATAAAACAGTTATGTCATTCACAATTTCTCTTCGGTGTAAATATTTTAGAAAAACCTTTTTCTGTTGTTGATATCCCGATGACGATCGCATGGTCTGTTCATGGTCATGAACTAATGGTAGACGTCGTTTTCTGTCGAGTCATGAATTCGAGTCCCGGTGCTACTAAATATCATCCGTGTATAGAAGGGCTGGTGTACGTTAAGGAGGTTCACCCATGTGACGAACTGTTTTTTAAGCATTCTTAGGGAATTTTTTGACGACCGGTAAAATGATGGAACTTTATCATTTATTTATATGTATTTTAAGAGTATGTATAAATGTTTAGCCATAAATATCCAATTGAACGTGAGTTACAGCGCTCTGAACACACCCGCCTCGAAAAAATGGATGTTCACTTTCCCCACGATTCCAGATGATTGGCTTACCTGAAATAAGAAAAAATAATGGCGTTTTAATCTATATGCTTAAATGCACAGAATTGACAATACTCAAATGAAAATATCAAAAATTGGATTTTTGGTAGACCTCTGAAGAAAAAGTTTCGAATTCCATGGGTTTTTTGTTATGTTTTTGTTATAAAAAACAGAAATATTTTGAATTTTGGAATGTTTGTAATCCATTTGGTGCGTATATATGTGCCGAGTCTACCCTATAAATTTGAAGTCCTTCGATCAAACCGTTCTTGAGATATGAGGGAGGAAATTTTGAAAAACACAGTTTTGAGAAAAACGCGTTTAAAAAGTTTCAAGTCCGATTAAAACAATGAAAATCTTAATTTAGCGTCACGAACAGCTGCTCTTCTAACACCTGCTTCTTATTAACGATATTGAGTGATCGCGGTAGCCCAGTGGACAAAGTATCGGACTCGTGGCTGGCGTGTCATGAGTTCGAGCCCAGCACCACTGAAGACCCGCCGTGTAGGGGAGCGATGCACGTTAAATCTGTCGAGATCTCAAACGTCCTCCTGTTAGTGTGGTGTAGTAGTTAGGAGAGGAGGGTACCAGCTCTGGTGTTGTCCTCGTCACTTGACCATGGTTCAAAATGACGATGTCCGTCGCCAAAAGCTCCCGTGTGGCTGAATAGTGTGACGTTAATATTCACTCACTCAAAGTGTGATAGTTATAAAGAATTAATCAATCACACATTTGTGTGTGTGATATCTTGAATAAATTTGAAATGCAATATTTGTTCAGAAACAATCTATTTTTTTAATGAAATGATTATAAATATATAATAAAGTACGTGCGCAATAATGATGAAAAATTTTGAACTCTTTTTTTATAACATGGAATTATGGACTAGAAAACATTAAGCAGAGGCTTTCAAACCGACAATATATTTGAGTAAACTAAAGTATAACGCGTCATCATTTTCGCGCAGTAATACCGATTTTTTTTGTGTGAATGGAAACGGATGTTACGATGAGTGACCACAACTTTTTTTTCTCTCATTTTCTCAAGGTTATGTGAACTAAAGTAGGACATTTCTTTTTTTAATTGTAACCTTCATACAAAAAAAAAGTGTTTTTTCCCTCTTTATAGAATTGTTGCATTTAGAGAAACTGTAAAATTACTTAGGGATTCTTACTATTGTGAAGTGATATCCTAAATGATGATACGCTTACGACAGAAAGGATGTGGATTGTATTAGACAGCCTATATTTTATACCAAAGGATGCCATAATAAAAGAAATGTAACATACTCAAAATAAACGTGAGTCTCATCGCTATATTATTTTTACAAATTATTTTTTCCTTATTTACTACTGCTCAAAGGTTGATTTCATAAATGTGTTCTAAAATTCCTCGCACCTTGACGTGGAACAGAATATTGGGTTCTTGCGTATTATACCATCGACCAGTTTCGCCAATTCAAAAAAACATTGCCAAAAATATCACGATATACTGCCAACAGTGGAAACCGTATCCATGCTCGTTGAAACATAGTATAAAAAAACGACAGCATTTCACGGCAAATTTGTATTGGCGATATCTTTTCTTTTGGTTTATTTGGTCAATGGTATAATACGTACGTTCCAAATAATTTATTTTAGTGCATATAGGGGTCATGGTACTGAGTGGTCAAGGTTGCGCACCCTTGGCGGTGTTTTTTCCCCCCCGTCGAGTCAGGGATTTGAGGCCCGTCGTGTTAGAAGGACTGATGCACCTCAAATCTATCGATGCTTTAAGTCCTCCCGTTGGCGTTCAGTGGAAGTTCGGAGAAGCGGGTTCCAGCTCGGGTGTAGTCGTCATCGCTTGATCATGGTTCAAAATCAAAAGTCCGTCGCCAATAGCTCACGTGTTTCTTTAAAGTGCAAAGAAAATTAAAATCAATCCAAGAATTGCATATAAAATTGTTATTCATTTTTTTCTTTCTAATTTGCATTAATGTTTACATATGGAATCTTCACAGAACTTTTCTCTAAGCATATGCTCTTGCTTATAATTTATTTCCCAGTGAATGAATGAATATTTTTCTTTGCGTATTTACAATTTATTTTAATAATGAATGATTCAGTGATTGATGCGGATAAATAACATTTAATTATTAAAAAAAAAAATCGGAGTCTCATTTCTGAGAATTTCCTCGAGATTATTTCACGGATGTCCTGATTTTAAAATTCATTGGTGAAAATAAAAAAAAAATCATTTTTCCCTCTCCCAACGAGAAATTAATCTTCTCCAATTCCAGAAGTAAGAAACAACCGACATATTAATCTTTATTTCGAAGTTGTTCGTGTTTCCTCTACTTTTTTGATCACTTGGGAGGAAATCTTTTTTATAATACGATTAATGATTCGAATTTATTCTATTGAAACATAGTCAATGATGGGGGATTAGTATTCTACTTCCCAATTTTTGATCATTAAATAGTTTTCGCTTGGTGAAACAGGTGATGTCAAGTTGGTATTTTGGATTAAGGAGCTCGATCTTATGCTAATTGTATAAACTATAGTCTTACAAAGAGATGTGTAACAATATTACCTGTTAAGTATGTAGGAATATTTTCATTTTACCAGTTTCACTATTTTAATCTCATACATTTTTCATTAGTTTGTAATATTTCAGAGGATGGAAGATACTTATGCAAATGTTTTGTTTAAAAGAGGGTAATCATGTTACCTTAGTTGTATATATTTTGGCATGAATTGTCAGTTGGAAAGTTTCTCTATGCATTCTTTCGTTTTATCAATGTGTCCTCTTGACCCAGTTTTGATGTATTGATTTTTATCAGTATTAATCTTGGGCTTTCGTAAATTTTTATTAATATTGTTTTAAATTTTTATTTTAAATTCTAAAATGAAGACAAGTTATTCTGAAGGATTGCGATACAACGGAATTTTGAAATATATGAATGCTTGTACGTAATGATGCATAAGATAATAATTTCAATTTCTATATGCATTAAATGTATATTGTTTGTTCGATAATATTGAACTTCTGTGTCTAAATTCAAAAAAAAACCTACGAAAATTCTGGATTAGAATGACATTTTTGAACCATTTCTTTTGAAATGCATTTTTTAAAAACATTTTAGAATCTGTATTTATATGAGTTTCTCTTCGGCACTGTCCGAGTGGTCGTGGTAGTCCAATGGTCATGGTCACGAGCTCGAGGCCCAATGCCACTGAAGTCCCATAGTATAGAGCGGCAAATACACGTTAAATCTATGCCCAAAGTCCGCCCGTAGGCGTGGTACGGTGGTTTGGAAATTCAGGTGCCAGCTCAGGTGTCGTTCTCGTCATTTGATCCTGATTCATAATTACGAGGTCCGTTGCCGTTAGCTATCATATTGCTTTACAATGTGACGTTAATTAATACTCACTCCAGGGTTGGCTGGACCCCTAATGCCCCTAGAGGGGCTGTTGCACGTTAAATCTGTCAAGGTTCAAAGTATTGACGTGGAGTAGAAGTTTTCTAGAGTGAATTGCCTTGTCTCTCTCGGCCGTGGTTCAAAATTACGAGTTCCGTCACGAATGGTCTTCGTGTTTGCCTTAGAGTGTGAAGTTAATGAACACTAACTTTTTAATTCTGAACTACCCATCCGGTATAGTGGTTAGTGATGCTGACTGTTGTGCTATATATAGGGCTTGAGTTCGAATCCCGGGGAAGGCATGGATGTTTGTAAATGTATAGTACCCCCCTGAACGGTATGGGAGCATTCTAAATATTCGTCAAGTTTCAAGTCCTCTCATGTGGTTGGTGGAAGGGGAAGAGAGGTGGACGGGCCCTCTTTCCCCTATGGTATTTTACCTCAAAATTTGGGGGGGGGGGGAAGAAATCAAGCCAAAATGTTCTGTCACTTTTATGATGCTCAAAGCTATGGCTAACGACAGGCGTAAAAACTTGCCTTTTACGAACATGAATTTCGTGGGCCTCGATCTTGCGCTGCCGACCAAGTGACATTAGCAACGACATTAATTCTGAGTTTCTTGTTCTTTTCCTCACATACATAAAACATATGTTTAAATAACAAGCCAATTTTAATTCACTTTTATGTTTTTTTGACAATGTTTTAATTGATTTTTTGACCTACCACAATGCAATTATTTTGTTTCTTCATTTCTATGTTTATGAAGTGTTTCAGTTCCCACCCAGGAAAAAAAAACACTATTTACATCTAATATTGTAGTCTCAATCATAGAGAACACTTTTTGCACAGTCTACAAGAATGACCACAGCATCCTCCTTGTGTAGCCATCTGCTGTGTTTGTCATTGAGATCCTCTCATTTCTCCATGAGGAAAAAACAACTCCTTCATTGACGGTTGCAAGACATAATTTATTTCCTTTGATCATAAAAATTACTAAATTGCATCGCGTGCTTCCAGTATTCACGGATGACTCTCACAAAGAACGCTTTGGAGATGGTTACTCAGTTAAATGAGTTTCTCATGTCTTTCGCTCGGCTGCCACCGTTTATTCACTAATTCCCAAAAGATTTATCTGACTTCCGTGGCAATAGCATCAATCGTTGCTATTTGTTTATGATACGGTTCCGTCAGACCGCGTTCTCAAATCTGGCATCGAATTTAGTTTATTAGGACACGACATCTCTCGTTTGACATTGTTGAAAATGCGAAATTTGAGGCAGTGGATCGTAGAATAACAGTGTTGAATTCTTCAGAATATGATGAAATGTTCGAACGCATTTAAAGAAAAACGTTTTTTTCTGCGTCAATACTTTATTGGAAATCCTGCTAATTTCAAGGATTTCGAATTGAAGAAAAATCTGCGCGAAAAGGATAATTTATCTTAAAATAGAATTTGTAGTCTTTTAGAAATACCCACATTGTATTATAAATACCCACATTGCATATAATTTTTCCCTCTTTCAAATTGGGCTGCGAATGAGAAATAACCATTGCAGTCCAAGAGCATTCCCCTGGAGCTTGTATCACTTTTTATTATGGCAGCATATAGGGGGATACTAATAGCCACAATGTAATTTTGGCACCCAGTTTCCTACCCAAAGGGAGGCACCTGAGTTATGACGATGCGAAATTGTGCCAGGAATTTAATTTTGCCTAGAGCTCTCAAGCCAAACAAGCACTCTACATGCTGCATAATCATACGACTTGGACGTTGTAGATTTTTTGTACCATGAAAATCTATCGATTTGAGCAGAGGTCAAACACGCAAATTTGGGCTTACAAGGCCAGTGCTGAACCAATTACGCCACCCAACTGATCTTTGGCATAAATAAAAATTTAAGAAAAATTAGCTGTAATTTTTTAAAAAATTAATGAAGTTTAATATAAGATAATAGTTTCAAAAATTGAAAAGCAACCAAAAGTGTAAATGCCTATTTCATTCTTTTTGATAATCTAGATTTGGCCACGGTAGCCTAGTGGTCCTAGTCACGAACTCATGGTCGCAGGTTCGAAACCCGAGTGCCACTGAAGACCCGCCGTGTAAAACTGCCGATGCACATTAAATCTGTCGAGGCTCCAAATCTTCGCATTGGTATGATGTGTTTGTGTGGAGAGCGGGTGGGGTCATCTTTATCACTTGATTTTGGTTCAAAATCAAGAGCTCTGTTGCCAATTGCTATCATGTTGCCTTAAGGGTGACATTAATGAATACTCACTCACTCAAAGATATAATGTACATTTTTTATTATACTTAAGAAACGAAAGAATAGTAAAACTAATTGTGAGAAAAAAAATTCCTTCAAAACGAAAGTATGGATATGATGTTTATTATGAATAATCATGTTTTTGCTCAAAAGTATTAGGAAATGTTTGCGTGGAGTTATACAATTTTAAAGAATATTACGAATATAAATAATTAAAGTTGCGAATGCATTCTTCTTTAATCATATCAATAATAATATAATAATGACAACGTTAAAAATTCTATTTCTAAAATTTTAAAATGGAATACTAAGTTGTTTTGCGTTAATTTTAAAAAAAATGAATTAATTTTTCACACATTTTAAAAATTAAATTTAATTAAAAAAAGAGAAAGAAACTAATCCTTTTGTATAGAAATCCCGGCTAAGTAATTTCCTTCATAGATACATATGAAATATGTAAATTAAATTTATTTTTTATTTACGTTTCACTCTGAAGCGACACGATGGCTATTGGGGATAAATTATTTTGAAAAAAATTGTTGGAAATATCTTCTGTTGTGTTTGAGATGAAGTGTGTTGTAATAATGTTTTGAACATTTATATAAAACGGTTATATGAATGCATCGTAAAATTTTACAATTCATTGCAAGTTTCATGGTAGAAATTTTGCTTACTTTCTGAACAAATTTATAAAACTTACGAGATGTAAAGGAGGACAAAAATCGTACTGTGTTTCGAAATAGTTTATGGTTCAGATCAAGATAGTTTTTGAAATCGATTTTGTTTATCAGTTTTCGGGCATTGTTCATAAAAAAAAAAGAAAAGAAAGATCCCCCCTCCAAAAAATGAAGTAATTGTTTTTATGATATACAATTTTCCTTACTGGCCTTTATTTTTTTTTTTAAAGTGAACATTAGATTGATTAAAATTTCTATTTTTATTCATAGTTGTACTTTATCTTTTCAACTGAGGTCAGTCAGGATTTCTTCGAACCAATGTGTATAGTATAGTATTATGTTCAAACTTTTGCTTTAAAATCTTTAAAGTAATCACGAATACTTTTAAATTCATTTGTAAATTCTTAAATTAAAAATAATTGGATCAATAAAAACTTACTTATATACTTGAGTAATATTTATTCTTGAGTAATATTATATACTTGAGTAATATTTCCGCTCTTGTTTTTACTGTTATTACAATGTTCATGGAAAAGATCAAACAAAAACTTAAATGTCGTAGATTTAATATAACAAAAACCAATTTTTGACATTTTTTTCATGGCAAAAAGGAACGTTTTATTCTAGATTTTAGATTAGATATGAGTAGAAATATGCAAAATTCCCTTGTTTTCATACGTATATTTTAAAACTTCTATTAAAACGAAAAATATGTTTTTAAACGTGAAACAATGCTCGGAGAATATATAACATTAAATAATCTTTCACATATATCTTTGTTCTCCTTATAAAATTTTTTGGTAACTGTACCTGCAATGCGTAGTGTATATACCTCATAAATAATAATCTGTTTCTCGAATATTTTAAATCCTAATTGATTTGACTGGTTCTAGGCGGCGACTTAGAAAAGAGAATGACCGTGGCAACACGATTAAATCACTGAAAAGCGCGTGTTAATTTACCATTGTTACTACATGATTTTGAAATACTGGTTAAAATGTTTGACCTGCACTTTCAACAAACTAGTCTAACCTTATACAGAACCTACGGTAGCGCTCATTTCATTGTCTTAGGACTAAATATATCCAATACGAGTCAGTTACCTCAAAAATATTCCCTAATTTATCAAAGTATCATTTGTTTTTTTCCCTATTATTGCTATCTATTATTAATGCAGTCAATTATCAATGAAACAAATTAATCGGTAGTGTATTTTTGATCGGGGAGTTAAACATATTTGTGCTTTGAATATGAGATGTGGGTCACGTGTTTGCCATTTGATATTCTGCATATTATATCACCCATATCCCTTTTTAGGCTTTTGACTTCAGATATAACAATGCGAATGGATAGTAAGTAGATTATCCTTTTTATTTGAATACGCGCATGGAACAACGAACTATTCTGGTTAACGTGGATTAATTATTTCGCTCTACCCTGGTTTGAGATTATATCAATTACTATTTGCATAAAATCATAATGCTAGTCTAATAAGGGCTTAAAACAGCTTAGAGATTATTAAATTAGAAGATTTCTACAGAATTATTCAAGAGTATATTTTTTTAATTTTTTTTTTTTTGAGTATTTTTGAACACTTACAATGATTTTGTCACGAAGATATGACGATGTTCAAGGGTCAAAAAATATTTGAGAAATCCTTTGAGTTTTTGAAATAACCATCAAAATAACAGTACCTGAGTAATTAGTAATTTTTTTTTTTTGAAATTTCTGTTGAAAGAAATATAATTATCATAAGAATTATTCCCAGCAATGAACATAGACCTTTATTATGGGGAGGGAGGTTTAAATTCCAAAAAGCACGCAGACGAGAAAGCGCCAAGAGTTTATCTCTATGGTAGAAATTAAAAACTTGTTGTTTTGGGTTGGAGTTGAGCCCCACCCCTTGTATTTGCCACTGATTATTCCATACCGTGTAGAATTAATTAATTGAATATTTTTGTAAAAAAAATTATTAGGTAATATTGCGAAGAATCTCTTTCGTCTAATATATCGCTGAATTCAATAAATTAAAAAAATTAATTCTACTTATTCTAAAAAAATATTTTGCGAAAAAAAATTGACTTTAAATTTGAACATATCTTCGATACAATTTCCTTGGGAGCTTTCAAAAATGGCTTTTTGGATTTTATATATTTTGAAAAGAAATTATCGAGTATATCAAGTATTTTTCGCGAATTTGAGATTAATTTTAATTGAACTTTCAGTAAATTGGATCAGTTTTAATAAAAGTTAATCGTATTTATTTTCATTGTAAATTTTTCGACATCGTACCATTTTTCGTAATATCTATAATTAAATAACTTTAACATTACATCAATTTTAATTACACTATTACTTTCTTAAGGGTTGATAAAACGCCATAAAATAATTAAAATAGTCAGAAAAATCGATAAATTTGATACACACAATGGGAGTTATATGTTAAAAAATTAGTGTGAAGTGTTCCCCTCCTTCCCCGAAAAAAATCCTTTAGCAAGCAAAACAAACTGGTAGTGTGATTAAGAATTAATAGAAAAGAAAATTTACCAAGAAAATTTTGTTACAATTAGTTTAGTGACGTCAGAAAGACAGTTGATATTTTGTTGATCATTGAAAAACCATATAAAAAATAAATAAATCATATAAATTAAAATCCGGATAATAATGCTTGTTTTATACAAGCTATAGTTTATTTAAAGAAATATAGTTAAAAATGCTTACATTTTAAAGCAGAAAATGTAACCAATTAAAATTAAATTTAGAATAATTAACTTAAATTTAAAAATTGATGGAATTTTTTTCTGATGAAATGTTTGATAAATAATAAAGAGTTTTTTTTTTATTAGTTTACTCTTTTTTTCCCTTAGAATTTTTCATGAAAATTTGTAAATGGTAGAATAAACAAAACATAGAATTATTTTAAAATCAGTTTTTAAATTTTTTTAGAAAATATATTGTTTTTTCGAATGATATCGGGAATATTATCGTATTTTAAGCCATTACTCTCATTTTAAATAAGCCTTTGAAAACATTCCTACCCAAAACAGAATAGCTATTTTGTAATCGACCTTTACAAATAGAATTTTCAGAATGAATAGCCTGTCAATGATATCACCTTCAAAAATCAGACAGCGAGTTAAAACCTCAGCTCAGTAAAGGAAAATACGGTAGATTGAAAAGAATAGGGCGTTAAATTGATTTTATAAGTCTTTCTGAGCCTGCTATCGAGTTTATTGGCAATTATTCCGATTTTGTTTACTTTTTCTAGATCAAATCTGTAAACAACGTAAGAGCCTGAGAAGTTTGCATTAGGGCCTATCTTAAAATATGAATGAATAGCCATTTTTTTTCAAAATCAAGAAACACAATAGAGGTTGGGTTTTTTCTTGAAAACCTGCCACTTTTCCTCTACACGTTTTAGGGCACACAAAGTGAAGGCCGGTTGGAAGGTCAGTCCACTTTCCTTGGGGTCAGTGCTTTTTCCGTAAAGTTTATTATTGCTTTGTCTCTCTGCCCCTATGCTGTAACTTGGACATACGGGGGCAGGTTTTTGAATGGGTGATTTGCCCGGGAGATTTTTATCGGTGCAAATAATCCACATAATAATGCGAAACGTATTGTTTGGGGCGAGAAAGACGTGATGGCATTTGATATTGTTCCAATTTCATTTAAAGTTCACTACGAGAGTTTGGATTAAGACTTGCATTGTTGTTTTGCATGTTTCTTAAAATGGAGGATAAGTAAAGGTGGCCGTCAAATGTATTGCCATTCAAAGAATTCGTCTAGTTGGGGTGATAGGACATAGAGGTTGATCTAATTATAATGTAAGAATAAAATGATGAACGAGAAAACTAATGTCATTGCGGTAAAAGCGTGCGGTTATTTTCACACTAACTCTGCATTCCGGAACAATTGATATCGAGCACCCCACCCTTTTACCACAATGACGTTAATTTTCTCGTTCATCATTTTATTCTTATATTAAGAATTATTTTTTACTTTTTAGTTCGATTCACTATAAAAGCGGGTTTTTCAGTTTTTTTAAACTATAATCCCCCCCCCCCATTTTTTAGCTCGATCTGCAACAAAAGCGTGTTTTTTTAGTTTTTTAAACTATTATTTATTCATTGATGAATTAATATTTTTTGTTTGTTGTATTTGTATTAACCATGAGCGTTATCATTTTAGGGTTGTAACAATTTTTTAGTCACCAAATCTGGAAATGGGAAATCGTTAACCCTGATGATCCTAATCAGGACAATGGAAAAAATTATTAAATGATTGTATTTTCCTCGGTTCTTGACAAGTGTGCAAAAATTCAAATTAATCTGACCTTTTGAAGTTGGTAAAAATCGAGTTGAAAGATCCCGTTACATATAGGTAAACGAATGAAAACGTGTTAAAAAGGATACTGTTTCTAAGATGACTGACTGAGAACGGAATCATGACTTTGAAAAAGTGTATAAATGAACACTTTTGATATTTATTGTCAATTGAATTAGAAATGGATATAAAATTGTTTAAAGAATCTTATCACAAGAAAATATATTTAAATGCATTGGGGGGGATGAAGGAAGGACATATTTTCAAAACATTCCCCTTTTATGAAAAATGCTTTTAAAATAACAATATTTCCGCTATATAAAATTGACTTATTTGTAGAGCCTTAACTAGGAATTTCGAAAAAAATTCAATTTTATTTTCAGAGTTACGATCAATAGAAGTAATAACTGGAGTTTTTTGTTAAAATTTCTCTACTCTTAAATTATAAATAAATTCACTTCTGAATTTTATATTTCAAAAAACCTAGTTCAGGCTCTGTACAGAACTCATCACCATATATAGGAAAAGTATTATTATCATAAAATCATTTTTCATTAAAGGAAAATGTTTTGAAAATATTTTATTCTTCCTTCACTTTTTTTGCCAAAAAATTGCGTTTAAATAATTTATTTTGTAATACTATTCTTAAAACAATTTTATTTGTATATTCTAATTCAATTAACACGCTAAATTGCATAAAAATGAATAATTTTTTGATTTTTCCAAATTACGGTTCCGCGAACGTAGCCAGCCAACTCAAATAAAGAATACTATATAACAAACCTTTGTTCACTATTGGTTAGATTCAAAATATGCACATTTTGGACTGATTTTAGGAGTGAGGGTCCAGCTTACTCTTAGGCTTTAAATTTGGAAGTCATATGTCTTATTTTTAAGTATGTTTTGATAATATAATACACACACATGGTAGTAAAAAAAATTATTTTTTTCGTAATTTATAAGCAAAGAAATCTAAAAAGATTCTTATTTGAATTTACATTCCTAGTCAAGCAAATAGTAGTGATTCTTGGACACAACGTGCTCTTTTCAGATTTAAAACAAACCCAAAAATGAGTATTTTTATTGTTTTAATATTACTGAAAGTATTGCTTCCATAGCGTATGTGAAAACGTAAAGACGCTTATACAATAATATCCAAGCACACCAACTCATATTTATAAATAGTTTTCTTATGTTATGGAATAGTGTTAAAGTAAAGTAATGTAATTGTGTTAGATGTAAAAACAATACGGCAATTTTTATTTTGTCTTATTTGTAAATGTTAAAGTTTTATTCTTTCATACTTAATTATTACTTAATATTTGTTTCACTTATAAGAGGTTTTTGAAAGAAAAATGTATTGTAGGAAGGAGAGAGAGAGAGTATTTAATGTGCAATACCTTTCTTATTAAAAATAAACTGCTCATTTTCTTTCTTTATTTTTTGCATAAATGTTTAATTATAATAATCAACATGACATGCTCCATATATTCGCTTATGCATAACTAAAATAACTTTGTTTTTCTTATATGTATAAAAAAGCCTTTCATAAGAAAGTTTAATCTTTAAAAAAAATCTATTAATACTCTACATGTATGCGTAATGAAAACTTTCATAACGCCTTTAAACATATCTTTCAGATTTTTCAATAATAAATACATTTTGATGACTTAGAGATATAGTTAAATATCAGCTATTTATGTATTGTGATTGTAGAACGTCAAAAATAATTTATAGAATTGTTTGTTTCTGCATTCTAATATATTTAAAGCACAGTTTTAACATTCCAGATAATTTTTCATATTGCATTCTTGTCTAAACGCAAATAACTTGGTTATATATTCTCAATATTAATTTTTAAATTTGGATTTTAAAAAACTGAAAAAATTTATACTATGAAGAAAAATTGTGAAAAACTTTTCAACGTTTGTGTTAGTAAAACATCCTTGTTTAAAATAACTTTAAGTTGCATATAATAATACTTATTGAATGCTTAGTTTTGTGCTTTGAGACTCAACAAATGAATATTAATTATAATAATAAATTATCAAAAATAGATGCTTTTTTTCCTTTAAAGAAACAACATGTAACTATAATTTCGTTTCAAGGCTCTGGTCAATATTTACGTTTTAAATCTAGAAATATTTCCAAAATTGTCACCCATTAAAAACTCGTCAAACAGACAAAAAATAGATATCATCTACCATTTCTCTAACAGATTTTTATCTCTCTTTTCACGCATCTGATAATTACTATCAAACAGTCCTTAAAGGCCGTCGGGAACAGCGCAAACACAAAACAACGGGCAAAAAGCAAACACAAAAGAGAAAAGAAAAAACACACCCGAAACAAGAATTACAAAAGAAATAAAAGAAAACCAAGTAAGAGCAAAGCAAAGCAAACACGTAAAACAAAACAAAACGGACAGTGGCCGGCGTCCTTGCTGTCGGCATGCTTTGCCGCGATAAATTTTTCACCAATACTTCCGTCCTTGCTCTAATTGCTACCCTCTAACGGAATACTCTGTGGAGACGAGTACAGAGAGTACCCCGCACTCCCCGAGGAAGAATTTTCACCTTCTTTCCTTTTTTAACTGTATGTAAATTAGCAAAAGCATCTGAGGAGAGAGAGAGATCCTTTGAAAAATATAGGTCATTTCTTTCAAGTCGGGTTTATTAAATGTTTCTAAATACTAATCACGTCGTTCGGTGAGAATGGTTGAATTGTCTTGATTTCGGTTTTGCGTATTTGTATTTGAACTAACGAAGCGAAATGTTGGAGCGTTGGATTTCGTTCATTAGGAAGAAAAAAGGTAGGTTGATTGTTTGATTGTTCGATTTTGTGTGTTTGTTATTGTTCTAGATGTTACAAAGAAATTGCCCAAGCTATGGAGTATTAATAAATAAATCGAAGGTTGTAATTTTTTCGACAGTGCGGCAAAACTAAATAGCACCATTGCTAATTTGCACCATTTTTTAGCTTTTTCAAATGATGGCCCTATTGCTTTTTTTGTATTTTTAAATTTTTGTTGTCAACTAATAAATTAAAAAAAATTAGTTTGTACCGAATTGTACATTCTATAGCAAGTTACATTTCTCTTTTTTTTAGTCCCATATATTTTTCCAGCAAGTTTGTTTGATTTTCTAGCATAATTTAATTGTTTCATATATCAATCAATGTGCTTATATTTTTTTATCGCATATTACTTAATAAACAATCAACTGTAATGTTTTTTTTGGCTATACTTTTGATATTTGTGTGAATTGTAAAAAAATCGACAAAATGCTCTAGGTTCATTTTTTTAGTACATTTCGAATATAATTTTTGAAAATTAACATAAATGGTAAGAAAATGATGAACCAAAAAAATTTGTATCGTACATTTTTAATTGTGAAGTTTTGAAGGGTTCATTTTATCTTGTGTATGTAATATGTTTATAGATTTGATGTGATTTGGGGGTAATAGGACTGAGAGTAACTTTTTATCTATTTATTTAAAGATAAAAAAAAAAGCTTATTCAAGCTAAAGCACTGTGTGTGTTCCAATTGCTTTCAGCTAAAAATTCTGAGTTGGACAACCGTGATCAGTATCTTAATCAAAATCAAGCATTTTCTTTTTATTACAACCTGTAAAGTGTCAAGCAAATCTAAGAGCTTTTTGATATGTATAAGTTAAATTTAAAAACCGTATACTCAAATAATACAAAATGTTGAATACACTTAGATTATTTCTCATTGTTCCCTTTCTTGTAAATGATCCTGAATTCTCTTATTTTTAACTGTAGTTTGTGATAGTAAAATGCATCTCAGAATTTCACTGTACATTAATTAATAGTTAACACCTAAGTAATATGCACGTTATTTTCCTTAGAAAAACTTATTATTTCCTTTAGAAATTATTTCTTTTAGAAAAATGTTTTCTAAAGTAAATTACTTCAAAAAGTATTTAAGGAGATGATTTAAAAATGAAATATTTAGTATTTATGTAAATTAATTCGATCAATGCTGTTATTATCGTGTCCTTCCCGAAGGGAGGTTGTCAGAGCCTGAGACAGGTTGGACTTCTACACGATAGATGGCGACACCACCTATCTCCACCTCCACAATTTAGGCATGGAACTGGAGGGGAGGGAAGTATTCTCCAGCCCCCTGCACCCATGGTTTCAGCTGCGACCGCCCACTAATGTAACGAGCACGTACTCCGTGTGTACTCGGAGGGTATTTGGGCTCTCCGGTCTGGAATCCGATGCTCTAATCACTAGGCTACCCACGGTCCAATTCGATCAATGAATATGATAAATATAATTTGAAATTATTTGAATAGCGATGTAATTCGCTTTGGTTACCTACGAAGAACACAAAGGCGTATTTCATTAGATTCTTGTTTCTAACCCTAATTTTTTTAAAAATGTGAAAATACCATGTAAAATTTCTTTAAAATTTACATCATGCATCAAAATATTTTTAAAATTTCATTATAAAGTTTTCGTAGATTAAAAATGAAGTTTTTAACTGTAAAACAAATTTAACTATTCGAAAAAAATTAAAGTATATGAGAAATTGCTGAAAACTAAAATTTGAAATAAGAATCTGATACTTGAATACAGAAATGTAAAATGCGGAGAGGCTTTGTAACTGTGCCTCTGATGAATCTGCAATGGTGATATCGGTGCTCAAGAAATTCGATTCTTTTGGAATTGTGTTTATTGATTAATTCGAGGAACAGGAAATTATACAAAATACTTGCATCATTGAAGATGACGCAGTAAGCGATGTGTTATTCACTGTAAAAGCGGAAAATGATATCTTGACTCATAGGAAATCTTCTACAACGCTGCAACATGGTTTCTCTTCAACACGGTTCGAGAACTGGAAAAAAAACATCTCATATACAACTCCACAATCAAGTAGTTCAAGATCCATTATTGGAAATGTTTCCTTTTAGCGTGTATGAGACGTACCGACAAAATTTTAAAAATTAAATGAAATTTGAAATCTATTTATTTACTTTGTGGATTTTAGGTTCATTTTATAAAATTTCATGTTTTTCCCTTTGTCTAATTTGTGTTTTGGGATGTGTTATACCTTTTTTTAAAAATATAATTAAGTTCTTCATATTTGTGAATGAACTTGTAGCATTTCTTATTGTGTGATTTAATCAAACATTCTCGGCTGTTGTTGTTTCTTATGCCACCTGATCTCGACTGCGTCAGATCCAGGCCCACGAAATTCATCATGGCAAGGGGCTAGATATACGCCTGTCGTTGGCCGTAGCCTTGAGCATCATTCAGGTGACTGTACGATTTAGCTCAGTTCCACCCCAATTTTGAGGGAGAACACCTTGGGGGAGGGTCAGGGGCCTCCCACCTCTCTTTCTCTTCCACCAACCTCACAAGAGGACTTGCGACTCGACGGCTGTTTAAAGTATCCCGATGCCGCAAATGCACTATACATTTACAAACATCCATGTCTTCTCCGGGGTTCGAGCCCAGGCCCTACGGCACAGCAGTCAGCGTCGCTAACCACTATACCGGATGAGCGACACGCTCTCGACTAAGAGTGCTTAATAGAAATGACGAAGAAAATATTAATATTATTGCAATGAAAATTGTGTGTGCGTGTGTACTTTAATACATATTTTTTTTCTAATTATAAAGGTTCCCCTTTTTACACTAGTTCGTTATTTCGGGTAACACGACATTTTTTAAGAACGTTACAACCTTGTTATGTGAGGGGAGAGATTGCTTGTACTTTATCGCTGGTGATTTGTCATTTTTATACATTTGATTGATCTTCATCGTTTAGTACATAGGTTCCCAACCTTTTGTTAACTCTAGTAAATATTTCGATACCGCCCCCTTCTCTAGTAAATATTTCGTTACCGCCCCCTTTTCTAGTGGATATTTCAAAACCACCCCCTCCCACTCTAGAGAAATAAGAGTGTACATAATGCATGGTGAAAACAAGAGTTAAGTTTTAAAATAATATTCTATTACTAATAGAATATATTTTTTAATTTAATTATTTTTCTAAGGCACCAATTTTTTTACTTGCGGATATGAAACAACTATGCCACAAATATATTTAAATGTGTAATATTATATATTTTAATCATAGGTAGGATAGTGTTGGAATTGAAAAGCGCTACTGAATTTCTTCTTTATTTAAAAGAGTGGAATAAAAGTCTTAGCTTACCTGTTATAAAGACAGGCAAGGGGTTTTGATGATACGAAGTGATTCATAATAAATTATTGCTTTCAAAATAAATATAAATTGACAGTTTCAGCCTTTAAAGAATCGTACGTTAATTCCTCGTTAACATATTTAATTATGTTTCTTGGATAATATACGTAATGAAATGCTGTGGATGAAACATTTCCCCTATTGCTCACAGGCAAAGACAACACGTGCACTACAGAAATTATATAAAAAGCACTATATCATTTAATTTAATGTAGGTCTAAAATGTAATTAAGGTTTTTCATCGACGCCCCAAACTACCGAAATATGTGTATTTTCGCACATGTGACATAGAAATGATTTAAATGCTTACAATCAACTTAAGGTAATCAGTATTAAAGTTTACTTTTGTTAGTGCATAATCAGCGTGTTTTTTTTGTGGTTAATCTGCCCAAGCCCTTCCGTGCCATCTCAGAGCCCCCTAATTTTTTCTGGATCTTTTACTGCCCACCCCCCTGAAAGGCTCAAACGCCCCCAAGGGGGCGTTATCACCCACGTTGAGAACCTATGGTTTAGTAGATTACGTACACAGTGGGTATTCATCTTGATAATTGCAAATGAGAATTCATTCTTTTAAATATAAATAACTTATTAGTGAGAGATATGTTTTGAATCGGCATATGTAATTTCACTCATTATTGATTATTAATCATAGTATTTAAATGTTCTGCGTATATTCTTACAGATGTTTTTCAAGAAATATTGACCTTAAAAAATATTGTTAGTATTATTAATATATTAGCAGATAAATTGTGTTGGATCGAAATGGTTACGCCGAATTTTTGTGTGAAAATGTTGATTTTGTATAGACTTTATTTATCCATTTGCATTTGTGTAAAACGGTTTGATAATCAGGACAAAAAATATTGATACTGACTGAATTTTTTTAACATTGATTTTTGTGGTCTTTTACTTATGAAATAATGCATGTAGGTTTTTGAACGAATGATTTTAATAAAATCTTTCACAATTTATAATTCATGAATTGAACTAATGAATTATAGCGAAAGAAAATATTTTTTACACACCCGAAACTTCAAGATTAATATAATCCCTTATTTAAGAGGGGCCACTATAAAAAAGCATCTTCATGACCATCAATATTTCAGTTTATCCGCGTACTAGTAGTTATTTCACTTATGAAACATCATATAACGGGTCTAATGTGTGTTAAATCTGTCGGGACGGAAATTGTGGTGATGTGGAAGTTAAGAGTCCAGTGCTATTCTTATACTTCGTCCTCGTCACTTGACTATGGTTCAAAATTACGATGTCTGTTTCTGATAGCCTTTGTATTACGATGTTAATGAACGTGCAACCAATGTTGAAATTGCGAATATTATATATTCAAAAATATCAAATAAATTCTTTTTTTTTACAATATAATTTGTCAAATGATTTTATGTTGTTCAACAATACATGCTATTGAAAAATTTCTCTTAGACATTAAGCCTTTAGCATTTGTTATGTAGAAATTCCATTAAATTTCGCTTTATTTTTCAGTGATTAGGAAACACATTCTATGATCTGAGTCGGTAGCGTAGTAATGAGGAAGTGCGTTGTAACCTTCCTATAATGATTGCTGTATATTAAAATTTTAGACTGGTCACTTTTAATAAAATAAAATTTTTATTTATGTCTCTCCTTTTCAGAAAAAATTAATACTCAGAATTTCTTACTCCACTAAAACATTCCTTCCACATTGAAAAAATAAACCATGGAATTAGAAATTAATTTTGTGACATGAGTTGAGGGTGGAATCCCCCGTGAAAAATTTCTTACTGCACCTCTGATCTAAGTTAGTATATTAGAGGAGTGCTATCCACCCTTTTAATTACCGCGGTCCGGTCAAAGTTGACGCTTGATAAACGTGGTCCGGTCAACGGCCCGCTGAAGGGGTTATATAAACTTGATTAAATATAACTTGATTGTTTATATTTTAGTTTGTTTTAACTTAATAATTTTAATTTAATTGTATTTAAATATGCTTTCAGAATAAAATACTACAGCAAAAAATGAATATAAAGTGATTTCCGTGGAAAGTAGCACAAACCCAAGAGACCATTCGATCCGCGGACCGATCCGCGGCCCGGAGATTGGGGACCATTGTACTGGAATACAATTATTTGTGAAGTTTTCGCTGACAAAAATAGTTTTTATATAATTATTGTTTTGAAATATTTTTTCGTCTCTGTGAAATTTTTGTCAAAATGAATTTTAGGAGAATTTAATGCTGGATCTACGAATCCACCAGAAGTAAAACTATTTTAAGTGAAATTTTTAAAACATTTTCGTAATGAATGGGCATTTTAGGAAATGAACGAAGTAAAATGCCTTTTCACCCTTTTCCTTTCCAAACATATTTCCAAGTATACTCTTCAAAGTAGAACATAATGATATAATACGCATGTTATGACACTAAAAAATGATTTTTCTTTTACCGAAAGATAAAAAGACGGAAAAGCACCGAGGCATTGCGTTCACACCGATTGTTCAAACTTTATGTAATTTCGCGCTGAATTCTATTTAAATGTCAGAGTTTTATTTTCACTTTTTTTAATTTATTCCGGCGATGTAACCAACAGATATGACCTCGACAAAGTCACGTTTCTTTTCACGACGCTGTAGGGAGGAGCCACTTTTCATCTGAAACGAGAACAGTTTTGATTTCGATAAAATGTATATGTAATAAACTTCCAAATGTTTAAAAGTTTAACTGCAAAGGTGTTTATAAGTATGGAGAAATCTCTTGAGTTATCAAGCTCCCTTCGAACATGTAATATAGCAGACCTTTGATTAATCGTGAAGCGGATTATATCCTCGAAATAATCTTCAGATACACAATTAAAAACTCTATAAGTTAACGCTTGACTAAAGATTTTTTTCCCCAGTGGTCCTGCATATTGGCAACTCTGAGCCTTCGCAGACACGGTTAGTCCCCAAATGTGAAAACCATTTCTTGGTGGCACCGTCTAATGGCGGCTATCGCTACCAAATTTCGACGCTTGAATTATTTTTAATTCAACCCTCATAGGATATTAAGTATTGCCGTTGTTTTAATTTTGCCGAGAGTACCATAGATGAGTTGATACTCAAGTGAGTGAGTGAATATTAACGTCGCACTGTTCAGCTACACGAGGGCTTTTGGCGTCGGACCACGTAATTTTGAACCGTGGTCAAGTGACGTGGACGACACCTGAGCTGGCGCCCACTCTCCTAACTACCACACCACACCAATGAGAAGACGTTTGAGCTCTCGACAGATTTAACGTGCATCGCTCCCCTACACGGCGGGTTCTTCAGTGGTACTGGGCTTGAACTCATGACACGCTAGCCATGATCCGATAACTTGACCGCTGCCACATTAACGTCGCACTATAAAGTAATAGGAGGTTATTGGTGACGGATCTCATAATTTTATATTTCGGTCAAATGACGAGAACGACACCTGAGGTCGCACTTCCCTTTTTACAGTCCAACACCACGCCAACAGGAGGACTAAAAGCCATGGCAGATTTAACGTATTATAGCCCCTTTAAGGGTTTTAGGGGCACCAGGATACGAATAAATGACACACCGACCACGAGTTTGTCACCATGACCACTAGGCTACCACTGCCACTTGCATCTTTTCTAAATTTATTTTTCGAAAAAGAAAAATTTAAAAAAAAAAATATCTCTTGAAAAAAGCGGCTTGTTGGTTATGGTCACGTACTCGTGGCCGTCATTTCGCGGGTTAGAGTCTTGTTGTCACTAAAAATAATCTGTTGTAGCTCAATGTCCTCTCGTTCACATGTTGTAGTTTGCTTAGTAGGGGTGCCTGTTTAGGTGTCGTCCTCGTCACTTGATCGAGGCTCATAATTTTGAGGTCCGTCGCCAATAGCCATGGTGCGAAGTGAATACACTCTTTCACTGCCTTTTTTCGGAAAATAAAACCCTTTAAGAAGTTACGTGATAACACGCGAGCTCATTTGACATGATTTCAGTTTGTTTCGGGATTAATAATAACAGTAGCGCACACAAAAATTTTTCAAGGGGGGAGTCCATGGTCGAAAGTTCTCCTATTCGTATCATGCCTCTAGACAACACTAATTAATTCTTCCGATTTTGTCGATTTTCTTAACATAAAACAGTAAAAAATAAATAATTGAATTAATAATTAGCATTAATAAAATAAATTGTTAATTACAAGTACTTAATTAAATTTTACGTTATATAAACATAGGATTATCATCAATCGAAAAAAATCTCAAGGGCTTTGGGGGGGATGTCCGGTCCCCCAGGACACCCCCCTTGTGTGCGCCACAGGGCTCTTAATCTCCAGTTGGCGTTGCGTGAACTATTAAAATATACGGGTCTCGTAATTTTGAACTAGGTTAAACGACGAGGACGACACCCTCCCCTATCTTCTAAGTATAACGTTGATAAAACAATCGATTAATTTTTAGAATAAATGCCATTATTTCGAAAGTAGATCATCTGTAAAATAATTAAAATGGCTTCGAAATGCGTCTTAAAATACAAACCTAATAGGGACAGCTTATAAATGATTAGGAAACTCATTACTATTAAAAAATTTAAATTATTACAAGGTAAAAAATATGTGCAGAGATGTGTAAATATTTTTCCATTGTAAGAAAGTACCTGGCACTGGAAGGATAACTAATGAAAAAAAGAATTACAACTGGTTTTTGATGATGTATTATGATGATTTTTGATGTACGCATACGGTTTTTCAGGGTGGAACTAGGCAAGCAGATTTCGCTGTTCAACTTCATTGACAAATTCAAATTGGATTAACAAGCAAAAAGAATTGAATTGGATCAAATCGATACGGCCTTGTATTATCCTCAACGGCAAATAGCTTAATTATTTGAACACGAAATTTTCAATTAACCGTTAGCTATTGCTAGCCAAGTAGTAAAACGAGTTTTGGAAAATTCTTGAAAGTCATCATTTATTTTTGCGTATTTTACAATAAATATTATAAATAAGTTATTTTAATCATCGCATATTCAATTTTTAAGAATTGAAATTTTATCTTTTAATGTGATTTTTTGTTGTTGTTTTGTTCCATCTATAGACCAGTATTCCTCGCAAAAATTATGTTGAATAATTAAGATAAGAGGAAAGCTTTTTTTTTTTTTGCGTAATTCATTTTCAAAAATTTTACGGCCGTGGTAGCCTAGTGGTCAAGATAACGGACTCGTGGCTGGCGTGCCATGAGTTCGAGCCCAGTACCACTGAAAACCTGCCGTTTAGGGAAACGATGCACGCTAAATCTGTCGAAAGCTGAAACGTCCTCCCGTTTGTGTGGTGAGGTAGTTAGGAGAAGGGGTGCCAGCTAAGGTGTCGTCCTCGTCACTTGACCATGGTTCAAAATTACGAGGTCCATCGCCAAAAGTCCTCGTGTAGCTGAACAGTGCGACGTTAATATTCACTCGCTCACATTCACAAATTTTATAAATGAAAGCTGAGATAGAGAGTGATTATTAACATCGTACTATAAAGCAGCTTCAGAGCTATTGGCAACGGACCTTGTAATGTTGAGCCACAGTCAAGTAACGAGGACGACATCTGATTCGGCACCTGTTTCTTCAAATTTCCACATCACACCGACGGGAGGACGTGCATCAGACATACATTTAACATGCATCCGAGCCGCCCATCCGGTATAGTGGTCAGTGAAGCTGACTGCGGTGCCGCAGGGACTGGGTTCGAATCCCGGAGAAGGCATGGATGTTTGTGTTGTAATCCTTTCTTCTGTCTGTGTTGTTTACCCCCGTGTTATACGTTCGGTGGTGCACGGGGTTTATAAATGTTAAAAAAAATGCATCCGACCCTCTACACGGCGAGTCTTCAGTGGCTGTAGAGCTCGAACTCGTGACACGTTGGCTACGAGTCCGCAACCATAAAGCACTAGGATGTGATTGGCTGCAATGAATATGAAGTCTCTTTCTAATAACCATGACACTTTTATTTTATCATTAAGTTTTTTTTATGGGATTTTTTTCCCTGAAACCCTTGTAAGAATTTAGATGCTATAATGTGTCCAGCAATGGCATAAGAATTAAATGAACTCGTTTGCTGATTGTAGCGAAAAATTTTACTTTAATTCTTTTCGAGTATATTCATAGAAACATATTAATTACCCCGTGAAAAATGTCAAACTGTGGAGTATAACTTATCCATAATTCCTTATCTTCGATTTATCTTATTTATTACATTATAACAAATGAAATGTCTTGTTGAAATGCATTTGTATAATGATCAAGGCCGCAAAACATAATACTCTTTCAAAATATTATTGCTGATTATTTAAAATTACATTTAGTATTCTTCTGTCACATTCTAAATTTAAAACTAGAGCATTAAAATAACTTGTTAGGGAGGAGATACAATGAATTGTGAATAGAAGATTAGAATACTAGTGATGTGTTTGAATAATAATATCGCATTGTGCACACAAAGAGACAATAATGAGATTTTATATTATTACTCACAGATATATAAGACTTATCATTTCTATATATGCAAAATTTTCCCAGATTACAACGTACTTAAGATCCTTGAAAAATCACTTCGTTTGTATTGATAATTTATGTATGTTAATGCCTCGAATGTGAAAATATAATGCTTTCAATATTTTAAATTCTCCGGGTTCTACGGCGAGTACAATTTTTTAAAATTATTTCTGTAAAAATCTATGATACTTTGCAAACCGTTAATTGTATAACTCATTTATTTATTTTGAAGTGTTTGCTCTTTGCACTTTTTTTGTTTGGGCTACCTAGTCTAAGAGGGGAAAGATAGGTACCACCCAACTAATTTAACCCCATTCATTCGGTCCTAAGTCTAAAAATTCTTTTTGACTTTAAACGCTTCATTTTGGATTTTTGTGTCAATGGATTTTCTACGTGCTGTTGCATGTTTTGATGTTTTGGTTCAGTTTGGTTTGTCTTTCTGTGCTTTTATTATTTATTTTCATATTTTTAAATGCATTTTACGTTTTTACCTACACCCAGAGAGAGATATTCTACTTTGTCCTGTTCAGTCTTGACAGTTTCTTATATACTATTTAGCATTTAGTTTTTGTTGTTTTAGATTAATTTAACTCGCCAATTTAAATAAAATTTTAAGAAAAATGGGAATATAGTTATTTTGAAACTTAGTTTCATATAAAGTATATCTCATATTATACTTTTTCTGTTATATATGACAAAAAAATTTTTTTTTTTAATTCCACAAAACGTGTTTTTTTTTCCGAATGTTAAAAAAAATGTGCCTTCTAAAGTTTTGAATACCAAATAATATTAATATAATTCATCAAATAAAAATATATAACACACATTTCAGACAAAAATTATTGTATTTTAAAACAACTTAATATAACAGTTTCTCAACTAAACGTTTGTGTGAAATACAAATAAAATAATATAAATAATAAAATACAAATGAAATAATGATGAAATATTCTTCTTTGAGTCTATACGAATGACTTTCTTTTCCAAATACCTCTTGATTTTCGCAATGCAAGCACTTCCAGAAATTCTCATCTACGAAAAGTGAGTGAATATTAACGTCCCACTGTTCAGCAACACGACTGCTTTTGGGGACGGTCCGCGTAATTTTGAACCATGGTCAAGTGACGCGGACGACACCTGAGCTGGCACCCCTCTCCTAACTACCACACCACACCAACGAGAGGACGTTTGAGCTCTCGACAGATTTTACGTGCATCGCTCCCCTACACGGTGGGTCTTCAGTGGTACTGGGATCGAACTCATGACATGCTAGCCACGATCCGATACCTAGACTACTCGGCTACCGCGGCCACTTTATCTACGAAAAAGGCAAGAATAAGTTACCGTAATACGATTTATTGCAATGTTAATCTCTGTAGCCATTACTTTATATATAGTTCTAGTTTGAAAAAAGATAAAAAGGAATATATACACATAGAAATCATACAATTTCAGTTCATTTCGAACAATTCACAAAATAATCATAGTAATTTTTTTGTGGTCTAAATTTGTACGTTTTAGATTAAACATTGAAATTCGTTGCGTTAAAATCTGTATTTTTAAGTCGGAAGAACAATAACTAAAACTTACTTTAGAAATGTTATGGTATCTTAGGTGCAACGATATAACAATGATTTAAGATTCATCATATCATGATAACGTGACTAATGTGTTCGTTGATGCAGAAATTTCTTGTTATCTGAACGGGTGAGAAATCATTGTTGCAAATTTTTTAGAAATTTTCAAATTGCAATGTTACACGATGGAGGAAAATATTATTTTTTTTTTAGTTTTGCCTCTTTTATATCATGCCTTAAGGTACCCGACTACCCTATAATTGTGAATTTTGACAACAATTGACAATTTTAAAGATTTTATTTTATAAGCCATCTTATTAGCTTTATAAAAATACCATGTTTATTATTTTCCGTTCACTAGAACAAAAACTACAAGTATTTTAATAAAAGCAGATCCCTTCACTTTAAGCGAGATGCCATACTTTAAAACGCGTTTTACTCGAAATGTGTTGGTTTGAAAATATTCAAACGGGGACAGCGATTGCTCAAAAAGTTTTGAAAATAATTAACTGAAATTTTTGTGTATGTTCTGTGTAATAGAAGTGTTTTATCCTTCAGATTTATCAATCACTGTTTCATTACAAATTTACAGCCCCTTATGTGAATATAATCACTGTTTTTTAAAGCAGTTTCATATAATAACAAAGATAAAGTGCTCTAGTGTTTTGAAAAAATTAAAATATCTCTTATTCTGAAGGTCATTTCAAAAATGAATAACATAGCAATACATCAGAGTTGAAAAATTGTAAATTTGTTCAAAAATGTTGGTACAAAATGGGCCGCGTTTATGTTATTTTTTGTCAACTTTTGCCCATTTTTTCCCATTTTAGTAATAATTTCTTTCTTTCTATCTTCTTAATTTTAGCATATCTTTCTTAAAATTCACTATACAAATCTAAAAACAACAACAAAAAAAATCCCCATATCTCAAATTTTTTAAAAAAAAGTTGCCGCAAGTAGTCGGATACCTTAAAGAATGACTCGGTAGCAAACATAGTTAAAGTATCGTCTCCCTTTAGAGATAGTATAAATGATACGACATTTTAAGTCTGTGTGGCGTCTAAATTTATGACCCAACTTGTTGGTTTGAATTTTTAAAGATTATAGGATGATTTTTTTTTTGAAAAACTTAAAAGTTATAATATTATTTTGAACTAATTTTTTTCATTGACTATAGATTTGTATACAAGTATGGTGACTGACTTAATATTACAGAAACGTATCAATGAATAATTTTTTTCTGATATTTAGTATTGTTCGAATTAGAATGTACATATAAATTTGTTTTAAGAACAGTATTGCAAAAAAATTATTTTAATACAATTTTTTTTTGTGGTAAAAAATTAAGAAAAACATATTTTTAAAACATTCTCCTTTTATGAAAAATACTTGCATAATGAAGATTTTTTTTGTGTCTATATATAGTTAAGACTTCTGTACAGAGTTTGAATTAGGAATTTTGAAATATATTATTTAGGAGTGGATTTATTCATATTTTGATACATCAGTGTAGAGAAATTTTAACAAAAAAAAACACTCCTTATTGTTTCAATTAATCGTAACTTTGAAAGTGATGTGAATTTTTCAAAAAGCTTGAATAGAAAGTTTTCATTTCAGGCTCTGTATAGAAGTCTTAGCTATATATAAGTAAAATATTATTATTATAGAAGTATTTTTCATAAAAACAAGTAATATAAAAAAATTTTAAAGTCAATTCGTACTTAAATCATTAAAGAAAAAAATTATTTTAGTTACTTTTCATTCAATAGTTACAATTAATATAAATATGTATATGCATACGACACAGAATCACAACATTAAGTGACAAAATAGAAAGTGATTTTTCTTCCAATTTTCCATTTTCCTTTCGATGTATGTTGTTAGACTCTTTTTTTGTTTGCTTGTTACTATTTATTCATTAATTAAATTTAATTATTCTAATAAAATAGAAATCACATTCTCAGAAACTAGGACATCCAAGGTGGGATTCGAACTCACGACCTTTGGATTAGAAGTACAACGCGCTGTCCATTGCGCTACAGGACACAAAGAGCGATTTTCCTTTCTATATATTCTGTTGGATTATTATTTTTGATTGTTACTATTTATCCATTTTTTAATTTAATTAATGAATTAATATTTGAAAAAAACTGTATTAACATCCATTGTCATCCACTACAAGTTTAAAAAATGTATTACAACTTGAATGGATGAATAGAGAAAGTATTTTATTAACGATTGAAAATTTGAACAAGATATATATATATATATATATACATAGGGAGAGAGTGAACTAATAGTAGGAATTGAAAAGGAATGTTATGAAAATAAATAATTTTTTCTTCATTTTTTTTTACCGAAAAATTTCACATTTATATAGTTTTTTCTTGTAATGGTATTCGTATATAGCAGTTTTATATATGTATATTCTAATTTAACTCATACTAAACATCGAAGAAATTTTTCAGTTATATTCTTTTTCAAAATCACAGTTCCGAACGTAGCCAGTTACCTTTTGAGCTAATTCGTTGGTAACTTGTTAATTTTTGATGAGCTTAAAAATAAACTAAAGTAGTCCATCTTGTTCTCAAAGTCAGTCTAAAGAATCGCACGTGCTAATCATGGCGTTAGAACTTTTGTTGTTATAAATATCGGTTTGTTAAAATCGTGTTGTAAGCAACCTCGTTTGATAACACCGGAAAAGTCGAAGAGAACTTCTCAAATTAGATGATTACCATTCAGAGTCCGTAAGAATTATTTCGCGATCCCTGTCACCTCTGACACATTTAAATGATTTTAGGAGGTTTTTATTGTTCTTTAAATCTTAAGCGAATTTCTAATTCAAGAAAATTACGTGATCAAGCAGTATTAATCATAGTTATCCATCACTTGTTTTTTTAAAAATGTTTAAGAAATGATTTATAATGAGGAGTTATCATTTGAGACTTCAAATTCAAAAAGGAAATGATGCTTCCAAATAGTCATCATCAGGGTTGAAATTATTTAGTTATTATTTTCTCGCGCGTGCGAGCAGCTTAAAATTTAAAATTTCGCTCAATATTATTGTTATAGAAAGTTTTTCTTTGAATTGAAGAAGATTTGAACAGTTGAATTGTGACTTGCATTTTTGTAAGAAAACACTACAAATGAAATTGATATTGTGATAATTACTTAAGAAAATTCTTATTTTTATTGTAATTAAAATACCTAGTTTATTCAGCATTTTGTACCTTTCAAATTTGACTATGTCCATATATCATAAGTAAAAGAGAGAGAGAAAAGGAAAAATTGTTAACGTCTCCAATGTCTCATAACTTTTTAACACCATAATTTATTTCTATTTGAGCATTTTATGTGCAGGTGATTATGAATTTTATATTTCTACACGACAAGAATTTAGTAAGTTGTTTAGGATGTCCATCAACACGACTGTACATTATTTTTCCAAACATAGATATTAATCACTAAATTAACGATGTTAACTTACTATACTAATTTAAATTAAATGATTACTACATCAACATATCATAATTTTGTTTTCTTTGAGCTATTAAAGGTGATTTCCCAGTTACGATAAGGATTGCGAACATGATCAAAAAAAGGTTCCCTTTTTCAATTCCTATCATTAGTTCACTCTCTCCCTATATATATATATCTTGTTCAAATTTTCATTCGTTAATAAAATACTTTCTATTCATCCATTCAAATTCATATACATTTTTAAAACTTGTAGTGGATGACACTTGATGTTAATAGTCAATCCAGTTTATTCAAACTTTAATTCATTAATTAAATTAAAAAATGAATATAGTAACAAACAAAAATAATAGTCCAACAGCAGAAAAAGAAAGGAAAATCGTTCATTGTGTCCCTGTAGCGCAATGGATAGCGCGTTGGACTTCTAATCCGAAGGTCGTCGGTTCGAATACCACCTGTGATGGCGCAGTTTCTTAGTATGGGACTTCATTTTTACTATACTATTTTATTAGAATAACTAAACTTAATTAATGGATAAATAGAAACAAACAAACAAAAAATAGTCCAACACCCTAAAAAGAAAGGAAAATGGGAAATTCCAAGGAAAATCGCTTTCTATTTTGTCACTTAATATTGTGATTCTGTCATGTTTATATCAATTGTAACTATTTTTAATAAAAATAACAAAAATAAAATATTTTTTATATTATTTGTTTGAAATTTAGGACTATATATTTTAATTTTAAGATGACTAATTATTTTAAGCTTTCATTAGTTTAAGCTGAATCAGAAAAATAAAAAATTTTGTCTTGAACAAAAATTGCTCTTTAACTTTTTAATTTCGATGTAACTTTTCATTTTAATCGATTTTTTTCGATATTAAAGCGAACAACAATACGAAAATTATCAAGAAAACTTTAGTTTCTTTCTAAATTTTAGCTTCTCTGTGGAAACCTCTCAACAAATTCTGTTTTTGCGCAAACCATTCATCCCTAATCCTATCGGGCATATAAAAACGATTTGTCTTGCTTTATCCTTCACACATACACATCAACTGAAAAACTGAAGAAACACACTTTGATATTTATTCACGCATTTGTAATTAAGCATTGAGAAAGTTCCGAAAGAG
>BMAO01014492.1:0-22952 GCA_019973975.1 Trichonephila clavata | reverse complement strand
TACTGTGAGACCAAAGTTTTATATAAGAATCGTGTTTGTTTTTAGTGATTGGAAATTTTAAGCGTATTTTCAAAGCATATTTTATTCTTCTCAGTGTCGCATAAAGTAAAAATAAAATATAGCTTATGATATTCTTCTCCGATATTTTGATCCGAAAGAAAGGAAAAACATATGCTATTTATTGCACACTGTTCGACAAGATTTGAGTAATTTGCTCCATTTCAAATGTGTTAAATTCTTTTGCTTTTTAATTGTAACTCCTTACTAAATTTCAAAGAAATTTCCTTCCTCAAATACTTAATTGCGGTGTTAAATATTTCTAACTCAATTTGCTTCTAAATCTGGATATATGTATTAAAAACATCAAATTGCAGTTGATTTAAAACAAATTTATTGTATTGTTTGTCTTAAAGAATTGTTAGTGAAACTCAGTTTTATCACCTCTTTTTTTAAAGATAATTTTTAATTACGATCAAATAGGGCCGGGAAATTTAGTCAGGTGTATATAATTTGATTTGTCTTGCGCACTGGTTATCAAGTATACACTGCTTTAGAATTTTGCGTGAAAAAATACTTCATTATCAATACAGTAGAGCGTCTTTTATCCGAATCAATTGGGATCTTACACTGCTCGGATACGTGATTATTCGGATAACCGAAAACCGAATGAAACCGGACACTGTACGAATATTGAAAATCATCACATGCGGGAAACGTGCTTGAAGAAAAAGCAAAATAGGTGCAAAATCTCGTAATTTTAACTTTATGTGGAAAATAATCAATTTTTTTTCGCTGTACCATTGTACACTTTCGTTTTTCTCTGCAAGGTCTCTGATTCTCTTAAGCAGCAGTTGTGGTAGTTGAGTTTTTCATACCACTCCATAGCTGTCTTTAACGCAGAAAAACGCGTCAGCATTTGGTGGACCCTTGCTACTTTCGTTGTTGTTGTTGTCCTCGTCTTTATCCCTTTCATCATCGACAGGGTTGGAATCTTCTTGCACGGAAGTCACAATCACGTCACCATTTAGCAGATGTTTCCGCCTAGATGTTTACCAAATCACGCAACTGAAACTCCCCAACTACCCCTCACCTTGGGTTTTCCCGTCACTTTTGACCTCACGTGAAACAACTGTTGAGCATTGCACTGTTGGAAAACATATTCACATAAAAAGTACATGCAGTGGGGAAAAAATTGGTTCGGATATTTGACGCTTTGGATAATAAATGTTCGGATAAAGGACACTCTACTGTATATTATTTGTAGCATTTATATTTATTTGAATAGTGAATACGTACTATAAAGTATTATTAGAAAATAAAATAAAAAACCGAATAATTCGTAAGAAATTATATGTTAAAAAATAATGTAAGGATTTATTAAGAATATATTTAAGAGATATACATATATTTAAGAATAATATGTATAGGACACCACCTAATATATTTATAATAAGTCCTTGATTAATTATTCTTATGTAAATGGATTTTAAAATGGCTTTAAAATATAGGATAAATATCTCATAATATTTAATACTTTCGTTTCTATAACAATCTTATGTTGAAAAAAAGTTTATTATAATTTATTTTTGGATGAAAACTATAAAAAAAATATTTAAATTTAAATGTCATTTGATGCTTTTAAAAATATTTAACTGGACTAAATTTCCTTTTGATATTTTTAATATCCTATTTTAAATAAATAAAAAAAACTCCAAAACAATATAAGCGCACATAAAATATTTATCTGTTAGAATATAAAAATATATACATTTAAGAGCTAAAGTTAGATCTGATAGTAAAGTGTGATATTGTTTATGTTATAATTAGCAATTAAATCACTTAATACATTTAAACAAACTTAAGAGAAAAAAATACTTTTATTTAAGCTAGAAATAATTTTAATGGTTAAAATGGAGCAAATTATTCAAATCAGCACAAAATAAAGGGAAATAGAATACTTTAAGCATAAAATAAAATATTATTAAAAAAAGAGTAATCTCGGACTAAAAATACTGTTTTGCTCTTGACAATTTGTCTTCCAGAGAATCAAGAACTTAATATTCAAAAAATGAAAGGAAGGCATGTAAAAAAATTCGAATGATCTAGATGCTTATTCACTCATTCATAACATATCAAAATTTACGTATCAGAAATAACATTATCATTCCATGCATATCTAATTACAAACACTGTTCAAAAAGCCAGAATATACATTTTCAATTAAGAATTAGTCAAATATAAAATATAATAAATCAGGTTCACAAACATTTTGTCTCATAGACCCCTTGACATGTTTTTCAGTTTCGGGCAAACCCCTGCTTTCTTAATATAGAATTTTTACAAATTTATCAACTTAAATGTTTTATTAACAGCGTTATGAACAGCTGTACTTCACTACAGTTAAAAATTTAAGTATTTTAGACTTAAATTTCTAACTGTAGTGAAGTGGGGTGTTTAAAACTTGAGAAAAACGTGTTAACTAATTGAACTGAAATTTCATTAATACATAAAATAACTGATGAACAAATAAATGGTTTTAATGGAAAGGATGAACAGGGTGCTTAAATAAAAAAATTTCAACACATGCATCAATCTTGTCAGGTTTTACCCTAAAACTCTTCGATTATAGTAGCGTCCAGTCTTTTTCTTCCTTTTTTATTTTAGAGATAGGCAACCACGCTGAAACTCTTTCTCTTTAAGAAAATCAATTAAAAAGTTTCTCACAATTCTCTATAATTTTGGATAAGTAACAGGTATGTCTTTTTAAAGACAAAATCGCCGACACTTGTTTCTAAACTTTACTTTAAGATTTCCTTTAGTGCCTATTCCTCTTGTAAGATGACATTTTTTATCAATGTGAGCATAAGAATACCTTGCCTACTATGGTATAACCATAGTCAAATCATTTTCAAATAGCATTTCAGAATCTGAATAAAGGACTCTTAAATGTTGATCGTAGATCAAAACGTCATTTTCCAGGCAGATTGTTTGTGGCTAGTTGAGAAATTGGAAAAACTCGGGACGTTCAATATTATACTCTTTTAGCTTAATTCCGGCAATAAACTCTGAAATGATGATTCTTGTTTTAATAAAGTTTATGCTGTCACCTTGTAACTGCGAATTAACCTCATTAAATTTAGTAAATAAACTGTTAAATAGGTAAATTCTGGTTCCCATTTGATAAAATTTTCTTCTAAAATTTAAGTCACGATCTGATTTAAAGAGAGCCGTTATCATAGACACTTATTTACGTCTTTATGGATCCACAAATCATTTTTCGCTGACGTAGACCCATTTCAGGTGGTCATAGTCTCCTGGGGGTCGATATAGACAAATTTGGGATTCCCTGTTATACATGAATAAATCACAGCTAACTGTCATGAAATACTCTCAAGTGGAATAATGATATCATATTGTTTTCAACTCGGACTGCCAGTTCCGTGAGAGGTTGTATCCATAGATATTTCCATAAAAAAGTAGTTTGTTCTCAGAAGTCGATTCAATTTTATGACAAATATGAGTTTAAAATGGTAATAAAAGATAATATTTTCAATTATATTGATTGCTAAGCATTAAAAAACTCTTTACCTACAGAATATGTTGGGTACGCCCTACCGTTCGATACAAACTGGAGATAAAAAGTATGTTTCAATAGCCACATACCGCGCTAACAAGTGTTGCGTAAAAAATCAAAATAAGCAACAATGGGCATTATTTTTGCACTAATTTGCATTCAGTACAAAAATATTTACATAAATTACTATTATATTATTATAAATTATGAATTTTATAACGTTATTTGTGTATTTTCTTTACACAATATAATCAATAACTGTGAGATTATTTACGTAAGATTTGCAAGCAGTACCTTTTTGTCTGTCTTACTTGGAAATAGATACTTTTGTATTACTATCGTAGTACCTTCCCAACGTTTCTTTTCTTTTTAGCACACGTCTCCTGATTGGATGTTTATTTGAAATAGATAGCAGCAAATGCTCTGATTTTGAGAAAAATGTATTAAATAGACGTTGAATTGATTTCTCAAATTATTTTTTCTACCATAATGGAATCACACTGCTAAAATACCCCCCCCCCCTTCCTTCTACGTCTTACAACTGTTCCTTTTCAGAATCAGAAATATCATGGGGATACATAGCCAAAATCAATTCGACAAATGTAACTCGTCCAAAATTTCTACCATAAATTTGTGATTCTATGATCTGTTAAATGTTTATTAAATTCCATTGGAGGGAATAGGTCTTTCAGAACTGTTATTTCTGTATTACATAGTCTTAAAAAATAATAAAACGAAAGACTTGAAACTACATAATTTTACATTTAGATTCCAACTAGTACTACTCTTCAATTCCAGGAGATATACTTAGCGTATAATTCTTGCTGAAGCGTAAAATAAAAATTGAAGTGCATCACTTCACGCACAAACGCGTGATTGGCTACTGAGACATCAATCCCCACCACGTGCTGGCACAATGTGTTAACACAACATCAGGCGTTTCGAGAGATTGACGAAGAAAGTGTAAAACGATGGGAATAAAAGGTAATTAATGTATCTAGATAAAACAAATGGAGAATCTATAAAGAAAAGTAATTAACATATCCGTATCATATATCCGTTGAAGAATTAACTGCAATTTGCAGGTTTGACTTTTTGAAAATGTATGGGTAATTTTTATAAAAAGTTAAATAAAAATAACTTGAAAATTTCTCTCAATCACATCTATTTAAGAAAATCGAGCTAATTCAAACTTTCATTATGACTGTCTGAAATGCTTTAAGGTATTTAACTAACACTTAAGAATTTATTTTAAGTCACATGCAAATCTATTAGTTCCCAACTCCCGGGCCGCGAACCGATACCAATCCATGGATCAAATGGTACCAGGCTGTTCAAGGAAAATTTTATATAAATTATTTTCATTTTGTTTACTATAGTGTTTTTTCTCGGGTTTGTGTGATTTTCCCAGAAAATCCCTTTATATTCCATGTCAAATAATTTTTATTAATTTTTGGTGTAATTTATTTTATTCTGAAGACATACTTAAATACAATAAATTAAAATTATTAAGTAAAAAAAAATCGAAAACATACACAATTGATGTCCCTCCCTCTAAGCGGGCCGCGGTAAAATTATCCAAGGTTAGCCGGGCCGCGTCAGTTAAAAGGTTGGTAAGCACCAGTTTGAATCATTCCGAAATCATCCCAAATTATTCAATTACATAATTTGCCATAGATGTATCATATCTACTAGCTTGACAAAGTAGCTATTACAGAAAACAAGGTGTTTGCAATTACAACATATCTTACTATTTGACCTGTGATTGAATAAGCCTCTAAATCACTTAAGCTGGGAGCAAATCTAAATTGATTTAAAACATTCAAAACTTATTGGAAGATGTATAATTACTCTGGAACTACGTGTTGTGTGCCTTTTTTGATGCTACATCATCTGAACGAAAATCTGTATAGCTATTCATAGTTCCGAAAGCTGTAGTCATTTATTTAGAAAGAAAATATCGCGATCATCAAATTAATTATTGAATGTACAATGCCATTAGGAAAAAGTGGATGTATTTATTTAAGTACTTAATTTCGATTAGCATTCTATTGGTTATAACATCATTGCCCAGAATATCAGCACACTTACTCATTCTTTGATTTAAATGAATAATGAATATTTAATATACATTCGTCATATATTTTAATTTAGTATTTTTCATTTTCCAATATTGTTGTTTTAATTTACTTTTATTTTTCAGTGTTTTTCTTCAAAAAAAAAAAGAAAGTAAAACTAAGGATATAATACGATAATACACAGTTATATACATAAAATATTTTTCTTTACTTCCAATGATTTATCTCAAAAATTAAATGTACGCCGATATCTTTTTTGCAGGTTAATTATATAAGAAAGTTTTAAAGCTAAAAGCAGTACTACATTTTATTCTTTTTATAAAGTACACGGTTTGGGCTCTACTATCAGCTGAAATCTATTTTAAACTACAGGCACAGATAGCGAGATAAAGTGAAAATTGAGATCAAATGCTACAGTCGTGCTAACACGTTGAAAGAACTAAAATAAAAATTATTTCTTTCTATTATTACTGCAAATAAAAACTTATCACTCGTTGTCTCAATTTTTTTTATGAAAAAGAATTAACTTTGGGGATAAACTAAGTTCTAATCATTATTGAAAAATTACAGTTGAAAGTAAGTTAGCACAATATCCCTTTGGTTTCTCAGAGATGATCTGAATGTCTTGGAAATATTTTGTTCTTCCTTTCTTTTCTTTCCTTTTTTTTTGTTACACAAAAAATGCCTGGTAATTGTTTTGATACAGATCTTAGAAAAAAAAACATTATAACCTTTATGTGAATTTTTACTGAAGGAAAAACCAAGTTTAATTAAATCCAGAATTCTTTTATCCTAAAAGAATTCGAATAATCTTTTTCAGATGAATACTTTCAAATCTGTTGAAATGTTTCATTGAATAAATTTCTTCTTTTCTGCCAGTCGCCTCTTCTTTAAGATTCCACGAATTTATCAGGAAATGATTCTGCTTTCATAAAAAAAATTTTTAAACGAAAGTATATTTTTGACCAGGGGTCGGCAACCTATGGCACGCGTGCCAGATGTGGACGCGAAGCAATTCTCAGTGGCACGCCACCATTCTACAAAATTATAAGATAAAATGAAATCGTTCTGTTTCTCCTTTCAACACCTTACACATTTTTTATATAAAGGTTTTTTTTTCACTTTCTGTTCACTGCCATAAAACGATTCTGCTGAATCAGCTTGCTTGTAGTTTGTTTGATTTATGTACAAGAAAAAAATCCTGCGTTTAAATGTGACTTAAAATTAGTATTAAATATTCAACGCAAATAAAAATTGCTGAGTAATATTTATAAAATGAAGTATCGCTCATTATGGCTCAGTGAATAAAAAATAGAGTAGTTTGTTCTCATATGAAATATATTTTGAGTCCACTATTCCGAATCCTGTGTCAAATTGAAAGTCACAAATTATACCCTTTATATTGCGACATTAACTAGAGCTCTGCAGGTACAAGGTTCGCTTTAAAAATTTAAATTTTTTATTTAACTTTGTTGCATGAACACTTATATTTTCTGTTGTTTTTTCTTATTTCATAAATATTTGTAAGAATGCATAATATATGTACAATTTTTTTTTCCATTTATATTGAAGAGTAGTCATATTTTAAGTTTTTACTCCTTATTTAAAAACAAATTCCTAAAAAACACATATTTATGTCACAGTTTTATTTTTTTTATTTATGTTGAAGGAATAGTTTTATTTTATGTTGTTTATTTTTATGTCAATAAATATCTTTAAATGATGCATGACAAACATATAAAACACTCTAAATCTTGACCTCTATTTCGTAACTCTGCCTTGGGAATCGAATTCTTTTAAATATTTATCATTGCATGGCACGCTGAATCAAGTTGGTAGGTTGGTTTGGCACGCCACAGCTAAAAGGTTGCCAACCCCTGTTTTAGAACATTAAGTAATTAGTTCATGATTTTATACTTCTTCGTATTTTTTAATATTACATTATCCTATTGCAAGACCGTTTTTTTTCTGTTTTGAAAGAAAATAATTATGAAGCAATTGTGTAAATGCTTTTTTTAATCAAATAAAATATATCTAATGTTCAAGAGATATTTTTTTCTTATTAAGTAATGTATCATTGTTGCTCATCGCAACTGAATGAAAATTAATTAGATATTATTATTAAATTTGATTAGACACATAAGGGAAAAATACATCTTATTAATTTATTTTTTTCTGATATCTACATAAATATTTGTTGTTTTAAAATAGAACCTTTTTGTTGCGTTTTTAATATAAATTACCTTTTGTCATTTCTATATGTTTTTCTCGTTAAAAATTAAATTTTCAAGTGTGAAAACATTCTGGAATTTTGTATCATATCTTCTCAAATAAATATTAATGATTGCTGCTTTGGACTTCATTTATTGTATATTTGTCTCGATTTTTTTTTATTGCTTCAAAATTTTATTTTGAAAAACTGATTTTTTATTTTATTAAGAATATTGTCATGCATAATTCCTATTTTTAATTGTTACAATTAAGAAATGGAATAAGCATGGTTTAAAAAAAAAAAGAAACGAACCTTACAGTAGTCGCATACGGTGTGTAACATCTGACATGTTATCGTAGTAAATTCGCAATAGCAACTTAAACCCTGAAAAAAATGAATCGAGTACGATTGAAATAATTTTCTATGGAATAATTATATCTTTAATGAAAATTTTATTTAATTAACACAAGGAGTAATGCAATTTTTTTCCCCAAGTATAATTATTCTTGTTCAATTTGGCGAAGAGCGGCAATAATAACTTACAATAACTAAAATATGACACATATACTTGTGATTTCAAAGTATTTAAAAACCGTTGAAAAATAGCGTCAATAACAGTACCACTGTTAGTTGTCGAAACATTTCGATTTGTGTTCATTTCGAGCTTGAGTTCATCATTCAAAAAGCTATGAGTGGCTCGGCTTCTAGCAAACTGAAGTTAACTTTAAAATCACCACTCAAAATCATGGGAAGCGAGTGGTAGTTTTTTTTTTTAAAAAAAGAGCAGAACCACCTTATGTATATGATAAAAGTAAAAAAATGCAGGAAATCTTTAATTTTTTGAACCGTTTGATTCGGAGAAATGTATACAACCACCGAAATCACTGTTTGTCCATTTTCAAATAAGCATTTTGCCGCACATATGTCCCCAATATCTTGACTAACAATACCCAGTCCACTTGTTTGACGATAAGTAATATCCATATGTCGAGCCACAACATGTGAGTTGTTCTGTTGACGATACATCGCAACACCAGCTTCTCTGTGGAACGGTCGTTTAAATTGTACGCAGCAATTGAAGTCAGGTATCGAAACACGTTCGTCATTAACTATCCAGGGCTCTGCCTAAAGGACTTAGCTTCTGCTCGGATCCTAAAGGGAGGAAACAAAAACAAAGATCCCATGGCCTAGACCGCAGGGTATGGGGGTGGAGCCCCTCTCGAATGAAAGATAAAAACAGAACTTCACTGAATAGCGCGCGCTTCCCCAACTTCCTGTTACGCATTTCCGTCCCTTTTCACGTCCCCTTTCCCGCAAATCTCCAGCAATTGATAGGAAAGATGTTACACATCAAAAAAAGAGTTTAAATATAATATTACTATAGAACTTTTGTAACTGCATTATTCCGAGTTTAATACTTGCAAATTCCTTAAAAAATGCTTGCCTACTCTGAGAGAAAAAAAACAATGTTACACTTCTCTGAGAGAGTTTAAATGAATTAAATGTAATTTAATTCATTGAATTTCAATCTATGATACCAGTAGACTGGATTGAACGCAGGTCATTGGCAAAGGAGGTGGGGGGAGGAGGGAGTCAAAGGGGTCCCCTTATCGATCTTAATTTTTTCAATTGGTTTTAATCCGATGCATATAGTAATTTACTTAAGTATTTAATTAAGAATTAGTTATTAATAATATAAATTATTAATTCAATAATTGTTTTTGAATGTTTTTTGCTTAAAGCAATCGATAAATGTTAGGCATCGTATTGGGGTATGATCCGAAAATGATGTACTTTCGACCCCCATGCGCGCGTGACCTACCCTCCCCCCCTTTAAATTTTTCTATGGTTGCTACTGACGTAGGTAATGCATAAACAAGGAAGATAATTACGATAACCTCTATGTTATAAAAAAATTTTTTTCGCTTCAGTTTCTAAAAAAAAAATTATTATACTTAAATTCCATATTTATTTTTATTTGAAAAGCATTTGTATTTCATTATATATTTTATACTGCAAGAAAATAATGGTAACGTATTCAATTTTGAATTTTGAGATATTTGAAATTATTTTTTCTACGAAGGAAGATAAAAAAATGTTCAGGCACTCATTTTTTCATTTATTTTTTTAAAAGAAATGTTTACATCATCATCATGCTTTTTTTCATTTGTAAATCACTTATTAAATAATAGATATAAGATTCATGTTCTAGACAATACTCGAAATAAAATTTCTTTAAAAAACCTATCATTTTCAGTTCGCCGAAGAAGTATTTTAAAATGGTCTGTGAAAAAGGTTTCTTAAGAAACATTAAGTAAAGAATGGTTTATTACTGCAAGGGCTTGCTTTTATGCATCTTAAAACCTCGTCCATTTTTATTACTTAGAACATAGTTCTCGTAAAATGCAGGTTTGTGCTAAAAGCACTGCGAAGACTTTAATAGCTTTTAGGACGGATTTTCTCATGAACTCGGCTATATTAATGGTTGAAAAAATTTTGGAAATAAAAATCACAAGAAAGGGAATTACGTTAGTTACCATCAGCAGTGGTTTTCGAACAGTGTTTCACGAAACCCTGGGGTGGCTGCGGTAGCCAAAGGTTTGGACTCGTGGCCGACGAGTCATGAGTTTGAACAATGCATTTAAGTGAAGAATATTTTTCAGCGTGTGGCTACAAAAACGAAGTATAGAATCAATTTAATCGCTGAATAGGAAATGTGACTGCAGATATTTTTAATAAACCTATATTTCGATAGCTTGCGTAAAAAAATACGAATACATATTCCAGTTACAAAACATAATACATGGGTATGTGACACTGGAGTATGTGACGCATATTAAAATTACATTAAAATTTTTAAATACCTAATACAAAACTTTTAAAAACTTGCTTTTCAAAAAGCTGTTATAGCATGTTGTGATCTACATCACACCATACTTTGTTTTAAGATATATTTTCCTAAATTGTGTGTGTGGAATGGGGTTCCCCGAAACCATATTATAATTATAATGGTTCCATGAATCGAAAAGGTTTGAGGATCACTAGCATCAATAATAGTTTTATCAATTATTTTACTGCTATTACGATTTTAAGATAAATAGCTAGATTTTCTAAATATACTAATTTTTAAGGAAGAAAAATTAGTGTTGAGACAGAACTAAAAGTGCATAAATTCATCATTTTTTTATCTTTGTGATTTGAACAGGGGGGGGGCATAATTAGTTGGTCTCTGGCCTTGTACGTCCAAATTTGTCCCTACCCTTCTAGTGGTCAAGATTAGGGACTCGTGCCTAGCGTGTTATGAGTTCGAGCTTAACGCTGCTGAAGACACATCATGTGCCTGATGCACGTTAAATCTGTCGGTGTTCAAACGTTCTTGATGTTGTGGCGGTTTGGAACTTAGGAGAAGTGTTGCCAGCTCTGGTGTCATCCTCGTGTATAACTGTATACGGCGAAGTTAATATCCACTCACTCACTCATCCGACCTTGGTCCAAGTCGTTGGCTTTTCATGATGCAGAAATTTACTTCATCCATGTCATATGAAAATGCGGCAAGTTAAAGATCCCTAGAGTGCTTGTTTGTCTTAGGTACTCTCGGCAAAAATAAATCCCGAATATTATTTCTCATCTTTAGAGCTCATGTATCTTCCACTGGCGTGGAAACTTTGCATCAAAATTACATTGCGGTCATTGGTATTTCACTTATATAGGGCAGAACGAAAGAGTGATACCAGCCCTGGAAGAATGTACTTGATTTGCCATGACAAATATGAATCCGCACCCCAATCGGAAATAAAATCTTTTTGAATTGATTGTCTTATTAAATTTGCATTCAGAAGCAACATTACTCGAGATGGATCTAGTGGTTCTGAACCATCGTCAAGTAACGAGGGTGAGACATCCCTCTCTCTAAACTTCTACAGAATACAAATGAGAGGTCTTTACCTCGACAGAATTCGTGTGCATCAATCTTTCAACATGGCAAGTCTTTAGAGGTACTAGATTTTGAACTAATGACTCGACAGAAATAGATCCGATGACGAGTTCGTGATCATGACCATTTCGCTAATAAAGCTATTCTCTTGCTACGAATTTTCATTTTTCTGTCAATTTCGAATTATATAACTTTCTCAGTAAATCTCTATTTTTAAGCAGCTATCTCGTTCAAACGATTTCATATTTGGAGGAACACTTATATGATTGACAACCATAACTGTAATGTCCCTTATATAAGTTTCGAATTTGTGATTAAATGGGCAAGGGCCGTTTTATGTGCCAGGACTGGCAGCTGCTTTTCCGCTTACTTCACACCCGGAAACTCCCAAACTTCTTGCCAATTTAACCCGGGATAAAGAGAGCACTCGATAGTATCATTAGTCGTCACGCGGGGTGACTGTGTGTGGGTCCCTTTTCTATAATTATTTTTACTGTAGACCATAAAAATCGTAATTCCAGTTAATAATTTATTAAGATAAAGTATACTTAAGTACTTTTAAGGACTTTTCAATTTTTCTTTGATAATTTGAGAAAAAATCATATCAAACTGAACTAAAATGTTTCAAATGTGCGTGACTTGAATAAAGGACACTCCTTTCGCTTACAATACAGGAATAATATTTGTAGGCAAAAATTCAATATTTTGTTCACGTTATTGTAGCTTTATAGCCACCTGGGTGGCAAAGTTGGTTTGTTGCTGGCCTTTTGCACGGATGGTTGTGAGTTCGACCACGGTCCAAGTCGGTGGATTTTATTCATGCAGAAAATAGACAATGGCCATGTCGTATGCAGCATGTAAAAAGTGTCTGTTTGGCTTGGTTGCTGTAGGAAAAATTAGTCCTAGTACAGTTTAGCATCGTCAGAGCTCAGGTGCCTTCCTCTAGGAAGGAAACTGAGCCTTACCTGCGGCGATTGGTATCCACCTATATGGTGCCTCACTAAAAAGAGATACCAACTTCCGGTGAATGTACTAGGTCTGCAATGCTGAAACACCAATCCGCAGGCCATTACAAATAAAAAAAAATAGTTTTATTGTCCTCAGATGGTCGAAAAATAGCATGTTGATATTTTTTGCTTGTATCTTTTTGACAGGACGTATAATGCACATCGCCGTGTATATAACGCAAACCAACACTTTCAAGCGCATTTTTTTTTCATTTTTAGGTACGTTAGCCGTATAATCCACTCCTCTTTTTTACGAAAGATCTTGAAATGTACGTGTGCAGTGCTCTTATATTTTTTTAAGAAATTTATTCGAGGTGTTATCCCTGGCTTTTGAAGAAATGGCATACTTCTAGAATTACGACCTTTTAAGTTTTCATTATAGGTATGTCATTTCTTTTTTAAATAAATGATTCATATTTATGTAGAAGTCAATTTATTTATGCGCATCTCTTTCTTTTATTTTAAAAGCTTTAATTTTTATATCCGGCGTTAACGCGCACTCGTTAATTTCGATTTTATTCAATTCCTACTATTATATATATAGCTCACTCTCTATATATTTATCTTGTTCAAGTGTTCAATCGTAAAAAAATACATTTTAAAGCACTTAGTTGAGATGAAATTTTATATACTCGATTATTTTGGATAACAATACAGTAATTTAATTATAAGTAATAAAAATTAATTGATTTAAGACTAATTATTCAAAGAATTACAAATACAGCCACGTTGGCATCATTTTGGACGACTTAGCGACCTTTTTGGAGACTTGGGTCAAAACTTGAAAATGATTTTTCTCACATTTTTTGCAATCATTGAGCTGAAACTTTCTATACACTATTGTTTTGGGTAACAATACGAAAATTTAATTATAATTAATTAAAATTTGTGACTGAAATTAATTATTTAAAAAATTAGAGATACAGCCATGTTGGCTTCATTTTTAGCGACTTGGGCCAAAACTTTAAAAGAATTTTTTTCCTCACGTTTCAAAGCATTCAGTGGAACTGAAATTTTATGGACACGATTGTTTTGGATGACAATACGATACTTTAATGATTATTAATAAAAATTAATTGTCACCAAATGATGTGATTCTGTGATATGTTTATACATATTTATATTAATTGTAACTATTTAATAACAAGTAAATAAAATAATATTTTTTTGTTGATCTAAGTAGGACTTTGACTTTAAAAACAAATTTTTATATTACTTGTTTATTTTTAAAGCTTTAATTCTTATACCAGGTGTAAAACGCGCACTTGTTATTTCGATTATATTTTTTTGTTTCAAAAGTGTGTGTTATACGGCGGATTTAAGGTATATCATTTTTGGAACTTATGAATGATACTTGTCGGCCAATTTCGCTAAATGATGTCATCGATACTGCATATGCGTGAAAAATGTGAAAAATAGCGTGCTGATATCCTAAGTATTCAGTGAGTGAGTGAATATTAACGTTACACTTTTCGAGGGAATTTGGCGACGGATCTCGTAATTTTGAACCACGGTCACAAATGACGTCTTAAGTATTAACCAATCGAGACAAGTTAATACGTCTTAAGTATTAGCCATCGAGACCACTTAATACGTCTTAAGCATTAGCCCATAGAGTTATATTTACGTCGCACTATAAAGATGCACGAGAGAGGGCTAATGGAGACTGACCTTGTCATTTGAACCATGACGAAGTGACGAAGGTGACATCTGAGCTGAATCACCTGTCCTAACTTCTACTCTACGCTACGAGAGGACAGTTGAGCCTCAACATATTTAACGTGCATTGGTCCTCTCTGTACGGAGAGTTTTCAGCAGTACTAGGCTCGAACTTATGAAACGCCAGCCACGAGGTCGTGACTTTGATAACTAAGCTACCTCTGACCTAGCCAATCGAAAAAATAATTTAGCTAAGAATTAGAAAGTTAATGTAGAATTAGGTTCTATCTTTGGTCTTGGCAATATTTTTTTTAGATTCCACGTTGTGATAACATTTTCTATTCAACCAACTGTTTTCTTCCGTTTCCATACACATTGATATGTGGACTCATTCCGATAGATTGTGTTCTCTGTAATTGATTGCTATCCGTTATTTAAAATTGGCAGGTTCTCTTGGTCTAAATGAATCGCTGACTTTTTAAAAACATTTCGCTTTACGTGTTGAAAAACTTGAAATTTCACCTTCGATATCCTTTTCACGCATCGTTTAGAAATCGTTAATTGTTTAAATTACTTTTGTAACTTAAGGGAAAAAATACCTGTGATACAACGATGCTTTGATAAAGGTTTGATTCTGAATAATATTGAAAGTGCAACATGCGAAAAAGACAAGCGCTTGATGATTTGATTGATAAATGTATATGAGAATACTGCAAGAGATTAATTAATACGCATCGTGTTAGAGTCTGTGATGAAGAATAGTTGAAGTAAAGAAATATTGTGTTTGATCCAGATTTTAATGAGATCGAATATACGAATTTGAAAAGCGAACTGCGACTTGATTTTTTTCATACTTATGTCTTGTAGATAATATTACGATTACAATTTTTTCAATCTCCTTGAGAGTACAAATCTCAATTTTGCGAGATTCGGTTCTCTTTCTGAATTTACCACTTTATATAGAAAAGGACACAATGCCATCAATGAAGTAAACTGTATTGAATCGTCCTAGCTGATCTTAGAGAGAAAAGCGTTTTCTTTAGAAGAACTGGAATTCTTATATAAAGTAAGTCTGCTTTTTAAAACTTCATTGAGTTTTTATTTCTTTTCGTTAATTTACTAAATTTCAAAAATTCTTTTATAAAAAAGGTTTAAATTTGTATTTGGTTTTGTGGTATTTGGAATTCCCTATTTTGCTGTGTGAGAACAATTAAAGATATGCGTCCAATTATTTTTTCACACAATTATACGTTCCTTAGAAAACCGTGCAAAAAATCATGTGAAAAATACATGTGACCTATGGTGAATTCTGGGCTTAAAAAAAATCTTGTAAGATGGAAAAAACTGATAACTTTTTCCAAACACATCGCAAGAAAATTTAATGAAATCCAAGTTATATGCGTATAAAATAAAAACCATTTTTTTACATAAGAAAAAATAAAATTAGTGTGCAGTAAAAATTCAGTCTGTAAGTACATACAACTTATAAAATTTGAAATTAGGAATAAAACTTAACTGTTCATCTCTATTTGACAACAAGCGTGCATATTTATTATTAATTAGGATAAAAATATTTAACATCAATAAATGTGTCAGATAAATCTCTCTGCAAAGCACAACTGTCGGCTTTGCTTCAAATGAAGAATTTCGTTCGTTATTAACTACCCTTGTTTGGATCTGTTGTATTTGTTGTTACAAAGTCTGTTGTTAGCGGCAGTTCTTTTGGCTTAAAGTTGCTTAATATAATTTTTGATGTCCTGTTACACAAAACTTAGGATAACATTTAAAAATTTAATATATGCTCTATTTCTAACTGAACAGTTCGACGTTAATATTCACCCACTCACTTCACTTGAGGTGTTTGATTCAGTTTCCATTCAATTCATTCCAATTCTAGTCCTGATCGTGAGTGAGTGAATATTAACGTTGCACTGATCAGCTACACGAGGGCGTTTGGCGACGGATCTCATATTTTTGAACCATGGTCGAGAACGACAGCTGAGTTGGCACCCCTCCTCTCCTAACTACCACGCTACACCAACGGAGGACGTTTGAGCTCTCGATAGATTTTACATGCATCGCTCCCATATACGGCGCGTTTTTAGTGGTACTGCGCTCGAACTCACGACATACCATCCATGATCCAAATTCTTGACCGCGGTCACCCCCATGATTGGCAGCGATAGCCGAGTGGCCATGGTTAAAAACTCGTGACTAGTGCTGTCGAGTCGCGGGTTCCACCCCTGGTGCTACAGTGTAGAGGGGCTGTTGAGGCTCATACATCCTCCTGTTGGTGTGGTGTGAAAGTTCGGAGGAGATACCAGCTCAGGTGTCATCCTTGTCATTTGACTATGGTTCAAAATTATGAGGCTCGTCCTTGTGTTGTTTTATAACGATAATAAATAACACATTCCAACATTAGTAAAAGCCATTCAACCTCAATATGCGAGTCAATCACTTTGGATCAAATATGTGATTTATAATTATAATTGATGTATCATTTATCGCGTCCAGGTAAACAACGGAATTCTAATGAGATTTATATTTAGATAAATATTAAAATCGAAGAGATTCGATTCGAAAAACTTAAGGAACTTGGCAACTTTAAATTTTGGAAATGATTTTCTTTGAAATAAAAATGATTATATATATATATATATATATAGATAGATAATTAAAACGACGAAAATCCTGTATATTCATTGTTCAAAATGTGATTCAAATGATTAAGAAAAAAAAATTGCATACCTTGGTGATGGATATATTTTAATACTTAAATTTGTTCAACTGATACTTAACAGTATCTTAATAATTTTTTTTAAAGAAAAAGGCTTAGAATAAAAAAGCGGAACTAAATCATGGCAGATTCTACACACTGTTACGTTTTACCTTTTCATAAAAAATAACAATTTGATTCAGTATGATGCTATGTTTAAACTCATTTTAGCTTCGAAAAAATAGTTCTTAACAAGTCTTGCACAACTTACAAATATAAAGATATTATAAGTTTTATTCATTATTTTCTAAAAACAGTAGTCGGTAGGAAAACTACTTTGTTAGCCCGTATGAAAAACAAAATAAATTTTTCCCAAAGATAAAGGTTGCGATTCCAGTTCAGAGAAATGGCTTATAATTTTGTGTAACATAAAATGAGGTTTTCTTTTCATTTTATACTTAATATATTTAAAGTTTTTAATTGTGTGTGTCGTCTCAGAGTTGCGTGAATAAAATACATAATCTAGCATGTTATTTTGTTATAAACTAACAGTTAACTTGCTACGCTAGCTATTTCCTGCTACATGAATATATTCTATTTTTATACACATTCAAATTAAGCGTTGCATTCAATGCAGCGCTCCATTGCATTAAAAAAAACTTTTTATAACAATCGCCTTTCAATTTAAAAAAAAACAAGACTAGGATTTCTGAAATTGAAGTAGTGTTATCTTTTGCACATTTTAAACCCTTTATACTTCAGGGGCGGCAAAGATTTATGGAGAAGCGTGCCATTTTTTTTTCTTAAGAAATATTTGATGAGTTAGTTATATAGGTGCCATCAAATACTTTTGCCTTGTGATTAGTTGGAAAATAATAAAAATAAATACTGACTACTCAAAACTCTTTATTTACTACGAAGAAATACCTTTTGCACTGTATAGTTGTAAATATTTAAGTTGTTGCTTTGATTTGAATTACACGTACATTAGTGTGACTTATGTTGTGTTTGTGCGGCTGATTGGATGACAAATAACTTGTATTAGGATTGTAAGATGTTACTTTTAGTAGAATGCATGCTGAATTGGACTCGTCTGTCAAATGGTTTCTAAGCAATTAATTGATTTTGCTATGGTTCACTATTTTGGCATTTTTTTCTGATTTGGGATTTGTTTCAAAATGACGTTTTACAGACAATGTTCTGCATACCACTGTTCTAGAATATAAAGCATGCACCTCTTTGTCGGCTTTACTAATAATAACATATTTCTAGATTCATCAAGTTTGAGATGCCCCTCAGGGGGCGGCTCACCTTCTTTAGGTGAGTACGGGTGTCACAATCCCGAGGTGCCCTAGTGTTCTTTTCCTTTTCCCACGGGGTTTACTGTTATTTGGTAAACACGGGCTTCACGAACCCTGGGTACCCTAGTGATCCTTCTCTATTTTCGACCCTTTTCTTGTCATTCAATTCATTCTTTCTTTCTCTTCCCGTCTAGACCACAGTTATTAAAACAAATGTTTGGCGCAGTATAGCCGAAATCGGCTCTTGCGCCAATAAACCCCAAAATCACTCACTCAAGTTTGAGATTCTCTTTTACACTTACTATCTTGCACTTTTTTTGCTCTGAACAAACCATGTTGAATAACAGTTAAAAATCGTAAATATAACACAAACTGTGAAATACATTTGTGTGAACGAAATTGACTATGTTATGCGTAGACAAACTGTGCATCTTAAATAACTGTAGTCCTCGACATAGCAAACAAGACAATAATAAAAAAAAGTGTGCTCTGCGACCGATCACTAGCGTTTGTTCGTAATAATTCATAGTGAACTTTATTTTGAAATAAAATGCAAACCATTTTGATCGCTCGTGTGCACAGAACATTGTATCGCGTGCCATTGATGGCATGCGTGCCACTGGTTCACCATTCTGCTCTACCCCAATGTGTATTTCTGCAAAATAAACAAATGCTACTGAACAAAATAAACACACTTTCCAAATTTCATTTCATTTTCTTTCGTTAATATGCCCCATAATTTTCCTTAAGAGTCTAATTCTAAAAGATCCGTTCTCGGTGGATTTAAACTCAACGAACAAAATATGAATATCAAATTTCATTACTATAGATTTTATATTTCAAAAACGGGAATTTTTAAGTATTGCGTCTTAAGAGTAGGTAAGCCATCGTAACCCCTCTTGAAAACCCCCTTTCTTAGCGGATCTCTACTCAGCCAAACAAACACGTCTAATTTTAAATCAGTACGTCCAGCAGTTCAAATTCTAGAATTTGTATCTATAACTCACCCTTAACACCTCGCCACCCCCATGGGGGATAACATTAACGCAAAACTGGACTCGTCAAAACAGGAAATGTAAGCTCAGCAAATTATGCTTTGGTAGGTTTAATGGTTCACAGGCTAGTTTTTTTTTTGTTTTGTTTTTGTTCCCTCTTTTATTTCCCTTGGGAGTTGAAATCCACTAAAGGCATTCTTAACTGATTTCTACTCAGCAAAAGGAACAAGCGTTCCAAATTTAAAGTCCGTAGGTGTCTTAGAGTTCAAAAACGTGAATATTTATCAATAATGTCCCTTAACCCCTCGCAATGCTCCTTAGGCATCTATTTTCACATAATCCTTTCTTAATGGATCGCTTCTTCAGAAATGGAACATACCTGTTGAATTTCAAGTTTGTAGGTGTAATAGTTCCAGAGATATCGTGTTAAGAGTGTGATTCGTTTTTTTCCTATATATATTATACTTCTATATATTACAAAAATATACAAAAAAGTAGATATAAACCTAAGATAACTGTAGTCATGATAGAATAGTCTTAGCCACAGTAGTACAGAGCAAACTCCTGGCCTTGGGACCCCTCAGGGGGCTCACCTTCTTTAGGTGAGTACGGGTGTCACAATCCCGAGGTGCCCTAGTGATCTTTTCCTTTTCCCACGGTGTTTACTGTCTTTGGTAAACACGGGCTTCACGAACCCGGGGTACCCTAGTCATCCTTCTCTATTTTCGACCCTCTTTCTTGTCATTCAATTCATTCTTTCTCTCTTCCCGTCTAGACCACAGATATTAAAACAAATGTTTGGCGCAGTATAGCCGAAATCGGCTCTTGCGCCAATAAACCCCAAAATCATTCACTCACTCACTCACCCTGGCCTTGGGAACCAGGATTGCAGGTTTAAACAATGTTATTCGGCCAGCCAACCTTCACCTGAATTTGCCAATACTCTGGGCCATAGGGAAAACAAGAAATTCTAGAAAGTTTAACTATTATTATAAATAAAATAATAATATATAGAATATAATATATATATTTGAAATAAAATGATTGAAATAATTAGAAATAAAAGGAAAGCACACATGTTTATATATCTTAAGAATTGCAGGGGGAACATAATCATTGTAAAAAGTTCCCTACTTTATCTTGCAAACGAAATTTTTTCCCCATCTTGTGTAACAATTCAAATTCACTTGTCAGAAAATTATTACGAATTGTTTATACTTATTAACTGTACAAACAAACTGAAAACTGTAAAAACAAACAAACTATACACACATATTGTTCATACATGCTTATACTTATTAAGCATCGCAGGTAAAAATAATCATGGTTAAGAGTTCCTAATTTTATTTTGCAAGCAAAGTTTTTCCCTTGTGTAACAATCCAAATTAATATGTCAGAAAACTTTTACGTATTAAATTGCTTTGGATAAAATATTAGCAAACCATTCTTTAAGTAATTCCAGCCAAATATTTGGGGTATTGTGCATAAGTGTCAAAAGAAAAGTATGGGATTAGTAGCATTTCCAATCGGAAATAACGCCAAGGGTTTATTTTGATGCTTCATTTAGTCTAAATATTCTACAAGAATGATTCATAAATTTAAAAAAGAGCTCTTTTATGCAGTATTGTTAATCATTCAATCGTAATTAGAACGTTTTTACATCTTTTTGCCTTGATAATTTGAATATAAATCTTCCCATTCTCAGGAAAAAATTCAATTAACCTAGTCTCTGAAGGAGAATAAACGGTGAAGACAAAAGAAAATGCATGTTAATGAGTGTATGGCGATGTTAACAAGTCCTTCATTTATTTCTCGTAAAACGAGAAATCTCGATTTTTTTTATGTTTCAGCAACAAGAAAATAAAAATGGGAATCACTGATGTGCAAATATTTTCTATAAAGAATATGAAGTCCTAGGAATACGTTTTCGTTAAATAATATTATATAATTTTTCTGCCTTTCTCATTAATGTACACGTTATATCATTTCGCAGCGTCATTTCAAACTATTATAAAAGCTTGCTAACCACAGACAATATATAGAAAAACCTGCCTTTGTGCGGTAGATAGGGATCACATAAAAAGAAACCAAGTAAAAAAATATTCGAAAATTTCATAACTACTTGCATATAACAAACAACTTTGTCCACATACTACAAAAATATTTTTTGTGCGGTGGAGAAGGAACGCATAAAAAAGTAGCACTTAGAAAATACGTCAATTATTTACTAAATTTATGAGAAATTACTTCCAAATACATTTTAAAAACATTTAATTTCTCATTGTATACATGGAGAAGATTTCAGAATGCACATGTATCACTGCTACTCTTCGTAATCCACATCGCACATCTGTGATAAATTAGTTCAAAATCGCTTTCGTCACACTTGACGATACAGTTTAAATTCATTCATTTTTTTGACCTTATTTAAGTACGTGAAAAGTTTTTTGCGACGATTTCGGTTCGTCAGTTGCTAGTAAACGTCACGATAACCAGATATGTATGATCAATGTCTTTTTGGAATTTCAAATCCTTCTTAATTGATATCTATTTACAGAAAAAATCTTTCTGATTTCTTAGAATGCTATATCATTGCATATATTTTATCCACTCTCAAAGAATCTGGTTAACCTTTTCCGTCTACATAATCTATCAAATTTTTGATGGTGTTACCCATTGAAAATTTTGTCATCAATTTAGCGCGATGAAAGAAATCATTTGAACGTGCATTGTCCAGATACTGTTTACAATAAATGAACAGATAGTCTTGAAGTGTATATACGTACATTAATAGAAAACATTAAAGTGGCACAAAATCCGTTGAATTCATACACCGCATAAAAAATCCCACATAAATAAAATCTCATAAAAAAAGGACCACACAAAAAATCAGCTTCTACTGTATATACTTTAAATTTTTGAGCCTCAATCAGGTAACTAGATGAAAGCTGAGCTCCACACAAGTCTGCACGCAATGCCAAGAGGAAGACTTTCATTACAAAATGGTTTTATAAAGAGCAACCTCTGTTTGCATTAAGGCAATATGGTACCATCTTCACATTTTTTTTTTTTATATTTGATATTTGGTTTTAATTGCATTTCATAAAGGTTAATATTTAATAATAATTCCATACAAAATTTTTTAATTTGTTGCAAAATGTTTGTAAAATTTAAATTTTTTTAGCTTTTTTAGGCATTTTTTAAATCCTAAGGTTTTTTTAAATATGCCTCTTTTCTTTCAAAGTGTTTTTCTAAGTACCTTATAATATACTACATAAAACTATGCATGGGTTTTTTTCTGCTGCTGCTCTTTAATCTTTAATTAATTTTTTTATAGTTAAACTTCTAGAAATTCCCAAAAAAACATTAATTTTTATTTTGAAATTTTTTAGAAAATACTAAAAACACACACATGTTAGAACTAATTCCATGCTCAGTTTACAAAACATACATTTCAGAACATGTATAAAAAATCT
>BMAO01014491.1:0-11353 GCA_019973975.1 Trichonephila clavata | reverse complement strand
ATGTAAAGTCCGACGCTGATCACGAATACATGTAGCTCTTTTCAAAATTTCAATTAGATCAAAAGTTATTGCAATAAAAATTTTCACATTTTTGGATATTTGGCAGGGGAGACGTCATGAACAGGGAAAAAATTTCTAACTCCTATTCCAACCAAACTCAATTTTCTGATGTAAAGTCCGACGCTGATCGCGAATACATGTAGCGCTTTTCAAAATTTCAATTAGATCAAAAGTTATTGCAATAAAAATTTTCACATTTTTTGGATATTTGGCAGGGGAGACGTCATGAACAGGGAAAAAATTTCTAACTCCTATTCCAACCAAACTCTATTTTCTGATGTAAAGTCCGACGCTGATCACGAATACATGTAGCGCTTTTCAAAATTTCAATTAGATCAAAAGTTATTGCAATAAAAATTTTCACATTTTTTGGATATTTGGCAGGGGAGACGTCATGAACAGGGAAAAAATTTCTAACTCCTATTCCAACCAAACTCATTTTCTTATGTAAAGTCCGACGCTGATCACGAATACATGTAGCGCTTTTCAAAATTTCAATTAGATCAAAAGTTATTGCAATAAAAATTTTCACATTTTTGGATATTTGGCAGGGGAGACGTCATGAACAGGGAAAAAATTTCTAACTCCTATTCCAACCAAACTCTATTTTCTGATGTAAAGTCCGACGCTGATCGCGAATACATGTAGCGCTTTTCAAAATTTCAATTAGATCAAAAGTTATTGCAATAAAAATTTTCACATTTTTTGGATATTTGGCAGGGGAGACGTCATGAACAGGGAAAAAATTTCTAACTCCTATTCCAACCAAACTCTATTTTCTGATGTAAAGTCCGACGCTGATCGCGAATACATGTAGCGCTTTTCAAAATTTCAATTAGATCAAAAGTTATTGCAATAAAAATTTTCACATTTTTTGGATATTTGGCAGGGAGACGTCATGAACAGGGAAAAAATTTCTAACTCCTATTCCAACCAAACTCTATTTTCTGATGTAAAGTCCGACGCTGATCGCGAATACATGTAGCGCTTTTCAAAATTTCAATTAGATCAAAAGTTATTGCAATAAAAATTTTCACATTTTTGGATATTTGGCAGGGGAGACGTCATGAACAGGGAAAAAATTTCTAACTCCTATTCCAACCAAACTCTATTTTCTGATGTAAAGTCCGACGCTGATCGCGAATACATGTAGCGCTTTTCAAAATTTCAATTAGATCAAAAGTTATTGCAATAAAAATTTTCACATTTTTTGGATATTTGGCAGGGGAGACGTCATGAACAGGGAAAAAATTTCTAACTCCTATTCCAACCAAACTCTATTTTCTGATGTAAAGTCCGACGCTGATCGCGAATACATGTAGCGCTTTTCAAAATTTCAATTAGATCAAAAGTTATTGCAATAAAAATTTTCACATTTTTTGGATATTTGGCAGGGGAGACGTCATGAACAGGGAAAAAATTTCTAACTCCTATTCCAACCAAACTCTATTTTCTGATGTAAAGTCCGACGCTGATCGCGAATACATGTAGCGCTTTTCAAAATTTCAATTAGATCAAAAGTTATTGCAATAAAAATTTTCACATTTTTTGGATATTTGGCAGGGGAGACGTCATGAACAGGGAAAAAATTTCTAACTCCTATTCCAACCAAACTCTATTTTCTGATGTAAAGTCCGACGCTGATCACGAATACATGTAGCGCTTTTCAAAATTTCAATTAGATCAAAAGTTATTGCAATAAAAATTTTCACATTTTTTGGATATTTGGCAGGGGAGACGTCATGAACAGGGAAAAAATTTCTAACTCCTATTCCAACCAAACTCTATTTTCTGATGTAAAGTCCGACGCTGATCGCGAATACATGTAGCGCTTTTCAAAATTTCAATTAGATCAAAAGTTATTGCAATAAAAATTTTCACATTTTTTGGATATTTGGCAGGGGAGACGTCATGAACAGGGAAAAAATTTCTAACTCCTATTCCAACCAAACTCTATTTTCTGATGTAAAGTCCGACGCTGATCGCGAATACATGTAGCGCTTTTCAAAATTTCAATTAGATCAAAAGTTATTGCAATAAAAATTTTCACATTTTTTGGATATTTGGCAGGGGAGACGTCATGAACAGGGAAAAAATTTCTAACTCCTATTCCAACCAAACTCTATTTTCTGATGTAAAGTCCGACGCTGATCGCGAATACATGTAGCGCTTTTCAAAATTTCAATTAGATCAAAAGTTATTGCAATAAAAATTTTCACATTTTTTGGATATTTGGCAGGGGAGACGTCATGAACAGGGAAAAAATTTCTAACTCCTATTCCAACCAAACTCTATTTTCTGATGTAAAGTCCGACGCTGATCGCGAATACATGTAGCGCTTTTCAAAATTTCAATTAGATCAAAAGTTATTGCAATAAAAATTTTCACATTTTTTGGATATTTGGCAGGGGAGACGTCATGAACAGGGAAAAAATTTCTAACTCCTATTCCAACCAAACTCTATTTTCTGATGTAAAGTCCGACGCTGATCGCGAATACATGTAGCGCTTTTCAAAATTTCAATTAGATCAAAAGTTATTGCAATAAAAATTTTCACATTTTTTGGATATTTGGCAGGGGAGACGTCATGAACAGGGAAAAAATTTCTAACTCCTATTCCAACCAAACTCTATTTTCTGATGTAAAGTCCGACGCTGATCGCGAATACATGTAGCGCTTTTCAAAATTTCAATTAGATCAAAAGTTATTGCAATAAAAATTTTCACATTTTTTGGATATTTGGCAGGGAGACGTCATGAACAGGGAAAAAATTTCTAACTCCTATTCCAACCAAACTCATTTTCTGATGTAAAGTCCGACGCTGATCACGAATACATGTAGCGCTTTTCAAAATTTCAATTAGATCAAAAGTTATTGCAATAAAAATTTTCACATTTTTTGGATATTTGGCAGGGGAGACGTCATGAACAGGGAAAAAATTTCTAACTCCTATTCCAACCAAACTCTATTTTCTGATGTAAAGTCCGACGCTGATCGCGAATACATGTAGCGCTTTTCAAAATTTCAATTAGATCAAAAGTTATTGCAATAAAAATTTTCACATTTTTTGGATATTTGGCAGGGGAGACGTCATGAACAGGGAAAAAATTTCTAACTCCTATTCCAACCAAACTCTATTTTCTGATGTAAAGTCCGACGCTGATCGCGAATACATGTAGCGCTTTTCAAAATTTCAATTAGATCAAAAGTTATTGCAATAAAAATTTTCACATTTTTTGGATATTTGGCAGGGGAGACGTCATGAACAGGGAAAAAATTTCTAACTCCTATTCCAACCAAACTCTATTTTCTGATGTAAAGTCCGACGCTGATCGCGAATACATGTAGCGCTTTTCAAAATTTCAATTAGATCAAAAGTTATTGCAATAAAAATTTTCACATTTTTTGGATATTTGGCAGGGGAGACGTCATGAACAGGGAAAAAATTTCTAACTCCTATTCCAACCAAACTCTATTTTCTGATGTAAAGTCCGACGCTGATCGCGAATACATGTAGCGCTTTTCAAAATTTCAATTAGATCAAAAGTTATTGCAATAAAAATTTTCACATTTTTTGGATATTTGGCAGGGGAGACGTCATGAACAGGGAAAAAATTTCTAACTCCTATTCCAACCAAACTCTATTTTCTGATGTAAAGTCCGACGCTGATCGCGAATACATGTAGCGCTTTTCAAAATTTCAATTAGATCAAAAGTTATTGCAATAAAAATTTTCACATTTTTTGGATATTTGGCAGGGGAGACGTCATGAACAGGGAAAAAATTTCTAACTCCTATTCCAACCAAACTCATTTTCTGATGTAAAGTCCGACGCTGATCACGAATACATGTAGCGCTTTTCAAAATTTCAATTAGATCAAAAGTTATTGCAATAAAAATTTTCACATTTTTTGGATATTTGGCAGGGGAGACGTCATGAACAGGGAAAAAATTTCTAACTCCTATTCCAACCAAACTCTATTTTCTGATGTAAAGTCCGACGCTGATCGCGAATACATGTAGCGCTTTTCAAAATTTCAATTAGATCAAAAGTTATTGCAATAAAAATTTTCACATTTTTTGGATATTTGGCAGGGGAGACGTCATGAACAGGGAAAAAATTTCTAACTCCTATTCCAACCAAACTCTATTTTCTGATGTAAAGTCCGACGCTGATCGCGAATACATGTAGCGCTTTTCAAAATTTCAATTAGATCAAAAGTTATTGCAATAAAAATTTTCACATTTTTTGGATATTTGGCAGGGGAGACGTCATGAACAGGGAAAAAATTTCTAACTCCTATTCCAACCAAACTCTATTTTCTGATGTAAAGTCCGACGCTGATCGCGAATACATGTAGCGCTTTTCAAAATTTCAATTAGATCAAAAGTTATTGCAATAAAAATTTTCACATTTTTTGGATATTTGGCAGGGGAGACGTCATGAACAGGGAAAAAATTTCTAACTCCTATTCCAACCAAACTCTATTTTCTGATGTAAAGTCCGACGCTGATCGCGAATACATGTAGCGCTTTTCAAAATTTCAATTAGATCAAAAGTTATTGCAATAAAAATTTTCACATTTTTTGGATATTTGGCAGGGGAGACGTCATGAACAGGGAAAAAATTTCTAACTCCTATTCCAACCAAACTCTATTTTCTGATGTAAAGTCCGACGCTGATCGCGAATACATGTAGCGCTTTTCAAAATTTCAATTAGATCAAAAGTTATTGCAATAAAAATTTTCACATTTTTTGGATATTTGGCAGGGGAGACGTCATGAACAGGGAAAAAATTTCTAACTCCTATTCCAACCAAACTCTATTTTCTGATGTAAAGTCCGACGCTGATCGCGAATACATGTAGCGCTTTTCAAAATTTCAATTAGATCAAAAGTTATTGCAATAAAAATTTTCACATTTTTTGGATATTTGGCAGGGGAGACGTCATGAACAGGGAAAAAATTTCTAACTCCTATTCCAACCAAACTCTATTTTCTGATGTAAAGTCCGACGCTGATCGCGAATACATGTAGCGCTTTTCAAAATTTCAATTAGATCAAAAGTTATTGCAATAAAAATTTTCACATTTTTTGGATATTTGGCAGGGGAGACGTCATGAACAGGGAAAAAATTTCTAACTCCTATTCCAACCAAACTCTATTTTCTGATGTAAAGTCCGACGCTGATCGCGAATACATGTAGCGCTTTTCAAAATTTCAATTAGATCAAAAGTTATTGCAATAAAAATTTTCACATTTTTTGGATATTTGGCAGGGGAGACGTCATGAACAGGGAAAAAATTTCTAACTCCTATTCCAACCAAACTCTATTTTCTGATGTAAAGTCCGACGCTGATCGCGAATACATGTAGCGCTTTTCAAAATTTCAATTAGATCAAAAGTTATTGCAATAAAAATTTTCACATTTTTTGGATATTTGGCAGGGGAGACGTCATGAACAGGGAAAAAATTTCTAACTCCTATTCCAACCAAACTCTATTTTCTGATGTAAAGTCCGACGCTGATCGCGAATACATGTAGCGCTTTTCAAAATTTCAATTAGATCAAAAGTTATTGCAATAAAAATTTTCACATTTTTTGGATATTTGGCAGGGGAGACGTCATGAACAGGGAAAAAATTTCTAACTCCTATTCCAACCAAACTCTATTTTCTGATGTAAAGTCCGACGCTGATCGCGAATACATGTAGCGCTTTTCAAAATTTCAATTAGATCAAAAGTTATTGCAATAAAAATTTTCACATTTTTTGGATATTTGGCAGGGGAGACGTCATGAACAGGGAAAAAATTTCTAACTCCTATTCCAACCAAACTCTATTTTCTGATGTAAAGTCCGACGCTGATCGCGAATACATGTAGCGCTTTTCAAAATTTCAATTAGATCAAAAGTTATTGCAATAAAAATTTTCACATTTTTTGGATATTTGGCAGGGGAGACGTCATGAACAGGGAAAAAATTTCTAACTCCTATTCCAACCAAACTCTATTTTCTGATGTAAAGTCCGACGCTGATCGCGAATACATGTAGCGCTTTTCAAAATTTCAATTAGATCAAAAGTTATTGCAATAAAAATTTTCACATTTTTTGGATATTTGGCAGGGGAGACGTCATGAACAGGGAAAAAATTTCTAACTCCTATTCCAACCAAACTCTATTTTCTGATGTAAAGTCCGACGCTGATCGCGAATACATGTAGCGCTTTTCAAAATTTCAATTAGATCAAAAGTTATTGCAATAAAAATTTTCACATTTTTTGGATATTTGGCAGGGGAGACGTCATGAACAGGGAAAAAATTTCTAACTCCTATTCCAACCAAACTCTATTTTCTGATGTAAAGTCCGACGCTGATCGCGAATACATGTAGCGCTTTTCAAAATTTCAATTAGATCAAAAGTTATTGCAATAAAAATTTTCACATTTTTTGGATATTTGGCAGGGGAGACGTCATGAACAGGGAAAAAATTTCTAACTCCTATTCCAACCAAACTCTATTTTCTGATGTAAAGTCCGACGCTGATCACGAATACATGTAGCGCTTTTCAAAATTTCAATTAGATCAAAAGTTATTGCAATAAAAATTTTCACATTTTTTGGATATTTGGCAGGGGAGACGTCATGAACAGGGAAAAAATTTCTAACTCCTATTCCAACCAAACTCTATTTTCTGATGTAAAGTCCGACGCTGATCGCGAATACATGTAGCGCTTTTCAAAATTTCAATTAGATCAAAAGTTATTGCAATAAAAATTTTCACATTTTTTGGATATTTGGCAGGGGAGACGTCATGAACAGGGAAAAAATTTCTAACTCCTATTCCAACCAAACTCTATTTTCTGATGTAAAGTCCGACGCTGATCGCGAATACATGTAGCGCTTTTCAAAATTTCAATTAGATCAAAAGTTATTGCAATAAAAATTTTCACATTTTTTGGATATTTGGCAGGGGAGACGTCATGAACAGGGAAAAAATTTCTAACTCCTATTCCAACCAAACTCTATTTTCTGATGTAAAGTCCGACGCTGATCGCGAATACATGTAGCGCTTTTCAAAATTTCAATTAGATCAAAAGTTATTGCAATAAAAATTTTCACATTTTTTGGATATTTGGCAGGGGAGACGTCATGAACAGGGAAAAAATTTCTAACTCCTATTCCAACCAAACTCAATTTTCTTATGTAAAGTCCGACGCTGATCGCGAATACATGTAGCGCTTTTCAAAATTTCAATTAGATCAAAAGTTATTGCAATAAAAATTTTCACATTTTTTGGATATTTGGCAGGGGAGACGTCATGAACAGGGAAAAAATTTCTAACTCCTATTCCAACCAAACTCTATTTTCTGATGTAAAGTCCGACGCTGATCGCGAATACATGTAGCGCTTTTCAAAATTTCAATTAGATCAAAAGTTATTGCAATAAAAATTTTCACATTTTTTGGATATTTGGCAGGGGAGACGTCATGAACAGGGAAAAAATTTCTAACTCCTATTCCAACCAAACTCTATTTTCTGATGTAAAGTCCGACGCTGATCGCGAATACATGTAGCGCTTTTCAAAATTTCAATTAGATCAAAAGTTATTGCAATAAAAATTTTCACATTTTTTGGATATTTGGCAGGGGAGACGTCATGAACAGGGAAAAAATTTCTAACTCCTATTCCAACCAAACTCTATTTTCTGATGTAAAGTCCGACGCTGATCGCGAATACATGTAGCGCTTTTCAAAATTTCAATTAGATCAAAAGTTATTGCAATAAAAATTTTCACATTTTTTGGATATTTGGCAGGGGAGACGTCATGAACAGGGAAAAAATTTCTAACTCCTATTCCAACCAAACTCTATTTTCTGATGTAAAGTCCGACGCTGATCACGAATACATGTAGCGCTTTTCAAAATTTCAATTAGATCAAAAGTTATTGCAATAAAAATTTTCACATTTTTTGGATATTTGGCAGGGGAGACGTCATGAACAGGGAAAAAATTTCTAACTCCTATTCCAACCAAACTCTATTTTCTGATGTAAAGTCCGACGCTGATCGCGAATACATGTAGCGCTTTTCAAAATTTCAATTAGATCAAAAGTTATTGCAATAAAAATTTTCACATTTTTTGGATATTTGGCAGGGAGACGTCATGAACAGGGAAAAAATTTCTAACTCCTATTCCAACCAAACTCTATTTTCTGATGTAAAGTCCGACGCTGATCGCGAATACATGTAGCGCTTTTCAAAATTTCAATTAGATCAAAAGTTATTGCAATAAAAATTTTCACATTTTTTGGATATTTGGCAGGGGAGACGTCATGAACAGGGAAAAAATTTCTAACTCCTATTCCAACCAAACTCTATTTTCTGATGTAAAGTCCGACGCTGATCGCGAATACATGTAGCGCTTTTCAAAATTTCAATTAGATCAAAAGTTATTGCAATAAAAATTTTCACATTTTTTGGATATTTGGCAGGGGAGACGTCATGAACAGGGAAAAAATTTCTAACTCCTATTCCAACCAAACTCTATTTTCTGATGTAAAGTCCGACGCTGATCGCGAATACATGTAGCGCTTTTCAAAATTTCAATTAGATCAAAAGTTATTGCAATAAAAATTTTCACATTTTTTGGATATTTGGCAGGGGAGACGTCATGAACAGGGAAAAAATTTCTAACTCCTATTCCAACCAAACTCTATTTTCTGATGTAAAGTCCGACGCTGATCACGAATACATGTAGCGCTTTTCAAAATTTCAATTAGATCAAAAGTTATTGCAATAAAAATTTTCACATTTTTTGGATATTTGGCAGGGGAGACGTCATGAACAGGGAAAAAATTTCTAACTCCTATTCCAACCAAACTCTATTTTCTGATGTAAAGTCCGACGCTGATCACGAATACATGTAGCGCTTTTCAAAATTTCAATTAGATCAAAAGTTATTGCAATAAAAATTTTCACATTTTTTGGATATTTGGCAGGGGAGACGTCATGAACAGGGAAAAAATTTCTAACTCCTATTCCAACCAAACTCTATTTTCTGATGTAAAGTCCGACGCTGATCGCGAATACATGTAGCGCTTTTCAAAATTTCAATTAGATCAAAAGTTATTGCAATAAAAATTTTCACATTTTTTGGATATTTGGCAGGGAGACGTCATGAACAGGGAAAAAATTTCTAACTCCTATTCCAACCAAACTCAATTTTCTGATGTAAAGTCCGACGCTGATCACGAATACATGTAGCTCTTTTCAAAATTTCAATTAGATCAAAAGTTATTGCAATAAAAATTTTCACATTTTTTGGATATTTGGCAGGGGAGACGTCATGAACAGGGAAAAAATTTCTAACTCCTATTCCAACCAAACTCTATTTTCTGATGTAAAGTCCGACGCTGATCGCGAATACATGTAGCGCTTTTCAAAATTTCAATTAGATCAAAAGTTATTGCAATAAAAATTTTCACATTTTTTGGATATTTGGCAGGGGAGACGTCATGAACAGGGAAAAAATTTCTAACTCCTATTCCAACCAAACTCTATTTTCTGATGTAAAGTCCGACGCTGATCGCGAATACATGTAGCGCTTTTCAAAATTTCAATTAGATCAAAAGTTATTGCAATAAAAATTTTCACATTTTTTGGATATTTGGCAGGGGAGACGTCATGAACAGGGAAAAAATTTCTAACTCCTATTCCAACCAAACTCTATTTTCTGATGTAAAGTCCGACGCTGATCGCGAATACATGTAGCGCTTTTCAAAATTTCAATTAGATCAAAAGTTATTGCAATAAAAATTTTCACATTTTTTGGATATTTGGCAGGGGAGACGTCATGAACAGGGAAAAAATTTCTAACTCCTATTCCAACCAAACTCAATTTTCTGATGTAAAGTCCGACGCTGATCACGAATACATGTAGCGCTTTTCAAAATTTCAATTAGATCAAAAGTTATTGCAATAAAAATTTTCACATTTTTTGGATATTTGGCAGGGGAGACGTCATGAACAGGGAAAAAATTTCTAACTCCTATTCCAACCAAACTCTATTTTCTGATGTAAAGTCCGACGCTGATCGCGAATACATGTAGCGCTTTTCAAAATTTCAATTAGATCAAAAGTTATTGCAATAAAAATTTTCACATTTTTTGGATATTTGGCAGGGGAGACGTCATGAACAGGGAAAAAATTTCTAACTCCTATTCCAACCAAACTCTATTTTCTGATGTAAAGTCCGACGCTGATCGCGAATACATGTAGCGCTTTTCAAAATTTCAATTAGATCAAAAGTTATTGCAATAAAAATTTTCACATTTTTTGGATATTTGGCAGGGAGACGTCATGAACAGGGAAAAAATTTCTAACTCCTATTCCAACCAAACTCAATTTTCTGATGTAAAGTCCGACGCTGATCACGAATACATGTAGCTCTTTTAAAAATTTCAATTAGATCAAAAGTTATTGCAATAAAAATTTTCACATTTTTTGGATATTTGGCAGGGAGACGTCATGAACAGGGAAAAAATTTCTAACTCCTATTCCAACCAAACTCTATTTTCTGATGTAAAGTCCGACGCTGATCGCGAATACATGTAGCGCTTTTCAAAATTTCAATTAGATCAAAAGTTATTGCAATAAAAATTTTCACATTTTTTGGATATTTGGCAGGGAGACGTCATGAACAGGGAAAAAATTTCTAACTCCTATTCCAACCAAACTCTATTTTCTGATGTAAAGTCCGACGCTGATCGCGAATACATGTAGCGCTTTTCAAAATTTCAATTAGATCAAAAGTTATTGCAATAAAAATTTTCACATTTTTTGGATATTTGGCAGGGGAGACGTCATGAACAGGGAAAAAATTTCTAACTCCTATTCCAACCAAACTCATTTTCTGATGTAAAGTCCGACGCTGATCACGAATACATGTAGCTCTTTTCAAAATTTCAATTAGATCAAAAGTTATTGCAATAAAAATTTTCACATTTTTTGGATATTTGGCAGGGGAGACGTCATGAACAGGAAAAAATTTCTAACTCCTATTCCAACCAAACTCTATTTTCTGATGTAAAGTCCGACGCTGATCGCGAATACATGTAGCGCTTTTCAAAATTTCAATTAGATCAAAAGTTATTGCAATAAAAATTTCACATTTTTGGATATTTGGCAGGGAGACGTCATGAACAGGGAAAAAATTTCTAACTCCTATTCCAACCAAACTCATTTTCTGAAGTAAAGTCCGACGCTGATCGCGAATACATGTAGCGCTTTTCAAAATT